>JARYGA010042976.1:0-47833 GCA_030545235.1 Helianthus tuberosus
CTTCAGTGTGTTTGCTTCCCCCCAACGGAGAAAGACCCTCTCTCTAACCCTCTTGTGGTAGAAGCTACCGTGGGAACATTGCAAACATATAGGGCATACATAGACACGGGGGCAGCCACTGAAATCATGTTCGAAAAATTCTTCAACCAATTGAGCAATGAAGAACGTTCAAGGCTTCAACCCTCTGGAACCTCTATAAAAGGTATCGCCGACATACCCCTCAAGCCTTTAGGGCAACTGACACTTAATGTTCGTTTCAGTGAAGGTTTAAAAGAAAGAACCCGACCACTCACCTTTGTGGTTATCAACATCCCCTCAAGCTATGATGTGATCATTGGAAGACCAGGACAGTGTGCATTTTACATGGTCGTGTCTGTTGGCCATGGCACAGTCAAATTTCCCACCGAGAGGGGCATAGCAGCCCTTCAACCCTCTCAAGAAGCCTACATGGTTGAAGGTGAAAGCTCAAACAGTGAAGAAGACAGGCAAAGGTTGGTCATAAACCCTAAGTACCCTGAACAAAGAATAAGGGTCAACCCAAACCTTTCTCAAGAGACTCTTTCATACCTTGAAAAGTTGCTAACACATTACAGCGATGTATTCGCTTGGTGTCCAGAAGATATGACCGGGATCCCTCGGAACATTGCCGAGCATGAGTTGAGAATACCACCGGATGTCAAGCATGTGGTCTAAAAGAAAAGAAGCTTGGCACCCGAGAGAAGTCTGGCAGCCTGCCAAGAGGTTGAAAAGCTTGTGTCGGCCGGTATTCTCCGAGAAGTCAAGTACCAGTCATGGGTTGCAAACCCGGTTATGGTCAAGAAGCCAGACAACTCTTGGAGGATGTGCATAGACTTTAAGGATCTTAACAAAGCTTGTCCTAAGGATTGCTATCCACTACCAGAAATTGATCTCAAGGTTGACTCCCTCACAGGTTACTCGTTTAAATGCTTTCTTGATGCATACAAAGGTTATCACCAAATCCTCATGAAGAAAGAGGATGAGGAAAAGACAGCCTTTCACACGGACAAAGGGATCTTTTGTTATCAAAAGATGCCTTTCGGCCTCAAAAATGCCGGAGCAACCTATCAACGGCTCGTTGACAAAGCCTTCGAAAGCCAAATTGGCAAAAACATGGAGGCATATGTCGATGACTTGGTTATTAAAAGCAAGACGGAATATCAAATGCTCGATGATATTCAAGAAACTTTCAAGAACCTCAGAAAGGTTAACATGAAGCTTAATCCGGAAAAGTGTTCATTTGGATTCGAGGAAGGAAAATTCTTGGGTCACATTGTTGGAAAACAAAGCATCAAGCCAACCCTAACAAAGTGAAAGCCGTCCTTGAAACCAAGCCACCGAAGACCAAGAAGGAGGTTGAAAGCTTGAACGGGAAGCTTGCAGCCTTGAAGCGTTTTATCTCAAAGTTGGCCGAAAGATCTCTGCCCTTCTACAAAACGCTCAAGAATTGCTCAGATAAGAAGGATTTCAAATGGACTGAAGAAGCTGAAGAAGCTTTCAACCAGATGAAGCAACATCTAGCTTCCCTACCAGACATTGCGGCACCAAAAACCGGGGAGTTAATATCGGTGTACCTCTCAATCACGGACAAGGCCATCAGTGCAGTCCTCACCATTGAGCGAGACAAGGCCCAGGTACCCGTTTATTTTTTCAGCAAAACTTTAAAATTAGCTGAAACGAAGTATCCTCCCCTTGAAAAGCTTGCCCTAGCCCTAGTTCAAATAGCTAGGAGGCTTCGAAGGTACTTCCAAGCACACCCCATACAAGTGGTCACCGACCAACCTATTAAAAGTGTGCTTGAAAAACCTGAAAACTCGGGGCGATTAGCCAAATGGGCCATAGAACTAGGTGAACACAACATCACCTATGTCCCAAGAAAAGCTATCAAGGCCCAAGTTTTGGCTGATTTCATTGTGGAAGTCCCAAACCAAACAGCCACTGAAGTAAACACTACCACCACAACCCTGAAGCCTGGAAGCTTTTTACCGACGGGGCTTCAAGCGTTGAAGGGTCAGGGGCTGGGTTAATTTTGATCAACCCAAAAGGTTTGGAATTCACATATGCTCTCCGCTTTGATTTTCAGACCACCAATAACGAGGCTGAATACGAAGCACTAATAGCCGGCCTAAGGCTGGCCAAAGAAATGAAGGTTGAAAAGCTTGAAGTGTTCACGGATTCGTTGCTGGTCTCAAGCCAAGTGAATGACAGCTACATAGCTAAAGAGCCCAACATGAAAAAATACAGAGAAAAATCCAAGGAACTGATGAGTACCTTCCAAGCGTGTAACATCAAACAGATCCCCAGATCTCAAAACAAAAAGGCTGATGCCCTAAGTAAGCTTGCATCTCTCACTTTTGCCCACCTCACCAAGAAGGTACTAGTAGAAGTGTTGAAGGCCCCATCCATTAATGAATTGGAGGTTCAAGACATGGTTACCGAAGAAGATCCAAACTGGATGACTCTCATAAAAAAGTTCCTCAAAAATGGTGAATTACCCAATGATCAAGTGGAAGCTAAAAGGATTGAAATCAAGGCAAGGCAATACATACTACAAGGAGAAACCCTTTACAAAAAGGGTTACCTTGCTCCCTTGCTAAGATGTGTCGGTCCCGAGCAAAGTAAGTATTTGATCAAGGAAATTCATGAAGGTGTATGCGGAGCTCACTTTGGAGCTAGGTCGGTAGTTGCAAAGCTCATGAACCTCGGATATTTCTGGCCTTCAATGCATCGCGATACAGCCGAAGAATTGAAGAAATGTGATGCTTGCCAGATCCATGCATCGATCCCAAAAAGTCCTAAGCATGATTTAGTCCCAATAACCTCGGCATGGCCATTCCATTAAGGGGGAATGGACATTGTTGGTCCATTTCCCCCAAGCAAAGGGGGAGTGAAATTCCTACTGGTGGCGGTAGACTATTTCACCAAGTGGCCCGAGGTCAAACCACTTGCCAAGATCACAGGAAAGCAAGTCATTGACTTTGTCTGGGAAAACATCATTTGCCGTTATGGATTGCCGGGAGTACTTGTCACCGACAACGAAAGGCAATTTGCTGAGAAGCCTTTCAGCGTTTGGTGCAAAGAATACAAAATCGATCAGGTTTTTAGCTCAGTGGCTTACCCGCAATCAAACGGTCAGGTTGAAAGAACAAATAGAAGCATAGTAGAAGGCATCAAGACAAGATTGGGAAGATACGAAAGCAACTGGCTTGAAGAATTGCCTAGTGTTCTATGGGCAATTAGAACAACCGAAAAAACAAGCCATAGGAAAACACCTTATAGCCTGGTATTCGGATCCGAGGCTGTGATCCCCGCTGAGATAGGAGTTGTAACCCAAAGAATTGTCAACATGGATCCCGAAACAAACCAAAAAGAGACCATGTTGAATTTACAACTCCTAGAGGAAGCAAGAGATCAAGCCGCAATTCAAGAGGCAAAATACAAGCAACAAATGGAGACTTACTACAACAAAAAAGTCAAGAACGAACGTTTCAAGCCAGGGGACCTGGTCCTCAGAAACAACGAAGCCAGCAAGAAAGAAAATCAAGGAAAGCTTGGCCCAAAATGGGAGGGTCCATACACCATCCTTGAAGCACACAAGGGTGGATCCTACAAGTTGGCAGATTCAGAAGGCAAAAGGCTTCCAAGGCATTGGAACGGCAAAACCCTAAAAAGGTTCCATGTTTAAAAAAGTTTGGTTTGTAGCAAAATGTATTTTGAACAACATTATGAATACCTTTTGTAAAAAGAAAGTATTGCTTGAATGAATGAAGTTGTTTTATCAAACTTGTCTTTCTATCCTAAGACCAGGTTGAGAACCTAGCAAAAAACTCCATGGCAAGGGCCATGTAAGGGGATGAGCTCCCAGGCCACATCGCTCAATAGGTTCAAGGGTTAAAATGAACCTATATAAGGGGTGAGTTCCTAAATCAATACAACTCCATGAGACTTGTTATGAAAACATAAAATTGTCTCATAGACGGGTGTGAACAGCCCACACCAAATGTTCCCTAAGCCTTAAAAATATAATCCGCAAACAAGCTTGAAAAAGTCAAGTGAAAACCAAAGAAATAATAAAAAGGATAGGTGCTATCTCTTCTTGTTAAAAATGCCAAGGCTAAGTGTCTGCAGCACTGAACCCTTTTAGGTATAAAAAACATAAGGGCAGCACAAACTCGACAAAGACAAAGTTACAAAAGAACAAAGCAAATCTAAAAGAACAAAGTCACTTGGACAAAAATCACAAAGATACAAACCAAGACAGGACACAAGACCAAGAAGCCTCCAAGGCTTCAAGCCACCCAAGTAGCAACTCGACACCTCAAAGGCTTCAACCTACCAACAAACAGCCAAAAGGCTTGGAAGGTTAAAGCCAAACAGACTACCTTAACAAAAGCAGGCACAAGTCTAAAAAACACAACATAAAGTAGAAAGTTAAAACATCGTACCATGTCAAAGAAAGTCCTAAAAGACTTCCAAACATAAGTTAAGGCAAGTCCTAGTAACTTGCAAGTCTAATCATTGTTCAACGGCCATACAGGCCTTCAACATAACCAAAAGGAACCTTAAGGGTCCCTGAAAACCTAATATTGTTCAACAGTTACAAACCACGAATTGTTTTAACAAAGTGCTAAGAAAGCTACGAATTTTAGGCATCGACAAAAGGCTTAGTAGCTCCAGAAATGCTACCCTTGGCCTTCTTAGTCTTCTTAACCTTCTTAGTCTTCGGACCTTGATTATCAACAGCTGAAACTTCCAAACTAGCATCCTTCGGAGCATCGGCCTCCCCAGGAAAACTATCCTCACTATCCCCCGAAAAGGAACGCTTCCTCGAAAGGGAGCCAAGCAGTTCAGCACATAACTTGTCATTTAAACCATCCGGCTTCAGTTCCTGTAAAGCAGAGAGAGGCTTACCATAACAAGAGGAAACTTGACTTACATACGGGTAGGATAACCTCTCCATTTGCTCCACGGAACTCTTAAAGACGTCAGAAGCTTCGGGACGGTACAGAGGAGATTTCTCCAAAGGGTTGCCAGACTCGTGAAGCTTATAACCCGTAATAAGGCCTTGGTGTTTTCCCAGATTGAGCAACTTAGTGTAGACATCACCAAGAGCGGAGTTAAATTCCTTAGAGTGCAAAAGATAGGTAACCACCTGATGAAAACCATGTTCAATGAGCCATTGGTTATCCCCGGTAGTTTGGGAAACCAAAGCTTTCAAACCATCCTTCTCCTTATCAAAGGCTTTCTTTTGCACAGCCAGGGCCTCCCGGTCAGCCTTCAGTTTCAATAGGTTAGCTTCAAAGCTTTTCCTAAGATCACCCATCTCAATATCATGCCTCTTAGTTAACTCCTCAATCTTCTTGTTCCAAGCCAACTCCTTCTCAGAAAAGCTCTCAATTTCCTTCTTCATGGCGGCAATAGAAGCCTTCATTTTCTCCTTCTTCTTGGAAGTCTCTTCATATTCCCGCATCCCTTTAGCAAAGAGGGTGACACCTTCAGCCAAAAGGGCAGAAAGGTTGCAGGAACTGAGCATCATCCTAGAGATAAGATGATCACCTTCCATCTCAGATATGGCATCTCGAACACCGGGAGGAGCAAAATGATCCAAAGCTTCAGCAGACACAGTAGGGTCCTTAAAATTGTCACCAACCTTAACCTTCCAATTGGGCACATAAATGTCCTCTGAACCCTCGAAGCTTTCAACACTTTTGGCCGACGAACCTTCAATAGCAGAAATATTACCCCTCTTAACCAATTTCTTCTTGCTCGAAACAATCAACTCCTTTTCCTTGCCTTTACCAACATCCACAGCTTGACCCTTTGATACCTCGATATCATCACTAACGTCAATAGGCTCTGAGCCAGAGGGCTGCTCAACACCCTTCAGATGACGTTGAGAACGACGAGTAGAACCCTTGGACGCAGTAACTTTAGTGAACCCTTTGACATTCAGAACATTGACATAACCAGAACCCTCAAACCTATAGTCAGCACCCTTAACAACCGCATTCTCACCAGGGGTAGCAGCAGCATCATCAAAAACAACGTCAGAGGTATCATCGCTCTTAATAAAATCCAAGGCAGACATAACTACAATACAAAATATAAAAGGACATAAGCAGACAAATAAAAAGAAATAAAAAGCAAGAAAGGAATAAAGGCATACCCTTCCCATCTCTAATAAGCACCGGGTCCCGGTTAGCATTTTCCCACAGTTTACTTATACCCAATAACACCAACAGATGCTCAGGGAAGGGACGAAGCCTCGAAGGGCACTCCCTAAGAATTTCTAAAAAAACGGGTGTTTATCTCGGAATCAGAAGGCTCCAGCTCATTCAGAACAGCATCTGGGTGTCTCCAAACAAGTTTGAAAGGAACAACTTCCTCCGACACCCAGAAAAACCGATCTTTCCAAACCCCAAGTGTAGAAACCATGGACGAAATCAAACAAGTATCAACTTGACTGGTTTCGAAGGTGAACCAATCACCATTTTTAGCAAGTCGGAAAAAACGACGGAATGCTAAAAGAGTGGGATCATACCCACAAGCCTGGCACAAAATTTCGAAATGCAAAACCCTAGCCATACCTAGGGGATGAACTTGGCCGAAAGACACTCGATAATATTCCAATACATTCAACACAAAGTTTGAAAACGGATAACGGAGGTTTGAGAACTCAAAATGACGACAATACAAGGCAATCATACCAGAAGGACAAGCATTGACAGATTTATCACAAGCCGGTGCAACCGGTCTATACTTTGTCCCTATTCCCCATTCCACACAAAATAAATCGACTTCCTCTTGGGTCAGTCGAGAGAAGGATTTTGCCATATCCTTCCGAGCACCCATAACTATGAACAATTAAAAAGAGAATAAGAGAAATGGGACTGGCCTGATTTTCGAATGAAAAGGGGGAAAACCTGAGAGAACAAAAGGAAGGAAAGTGATGTTTATCCAAAGCAAATTGTGTAAATAAGTGAGATGTGAAAATATAAAATAACCTACAAATAGGGGTAATAATGGCAAACAGTAACTGCCACCCTAAAAACTGCCATACATCAATCACATCAACAGTCAGTTATTTAAAATTCAAATATTAACTGATCACAACCTTTCAAGCCTTCAAGCATCGAACCCTTGAAACCTTTCGGCAGTAAAACACGTGTGTAAAAGTCAGACGTCTTTGAGCTCATCCCCCAAAAACCTCTGACTTGGGGGGCTGATGACGGGGGTAGCCCAAGAGTGAATAAAATGGCTAATTGCGTAAATGCTTAAAGGGTTAAAGGGATCAAGGCTTAAAAAGTTGTGAGGAAGGGAAAAGAAACACGGGAACAGTAGCCAGTCACATCGAGGGATTGCTTCACCAACCCACAGCCGCAAAAGCAATGCAGGTCTGCAGGAATGCACGCTATTATCCGGGGGACAAAAGGCTTCAACCCCCGAAAGGGCAAGCCCCTCACTGCAAGAAGGATCACTAGTCAAATGAATTCTACTTCGGGAGATGTCTTCTCCTATAAATTGACACTTCATTTACTTCAAGGGACATCTCCTGGCCAGCTCTGATTCTCTAATCTCTGGTCATTCACATTGAGTACTTGCTTACAAGTGAGTCACTCCTTTTCACATATACCACACACATTCTATTTGCTCCCACATCTGAATCTGAATACAATTCAGAAAAGGATCTCCAGCAAATAACAAAAACTAACTAGTGAACCTCCTTCCGCGTTTTGCAAACGTGGGGGGACCCCACGACCTGCGTTAGGCAAAGTTGAACCCTTCAACCCTTTTGCCTAACCAGCCCAGCTACCACCGTTGGTCTTGTATTTGTTGCATCAACACCCTACGTTTTGATTTTCAGACCACCAATAACGAAGCTGAATATGAGGCACTAATAGCTGGCCTAAGGCTAGCTAAAGAAATGAAGGTTGAAAAGCTTGAAGTGTTTACAGATTCGTTGCTAGTCTCAAGCCAAGTAAATGATAGCTACATAGCCAAAGAGCCCAACATGAAAAAATACAGAGAAAAATCCAAGGAACTGGTGAGTATCTTCCAAGCTTGCAACATCAAACAGATCCCTAGATCACAAAACAAAAAGGCTGATGCCTTAAGTAAACTTGCATCTCTCACTTTTGCCCACCTTACCAAGAAGGTGTTGGTAGAAGTATTGAAGGCTCCATCAATCGATGAATTGGAAGTTCAAGATGTAGTTACCGAAGAAGATCCAAACTGGATGACTCCCATAAAAAAGTTCCTTAAAAATGGTGAATTACCCAATGATCAAGTGGAAGCTAAAAGGGTTGAAATCAAAGCAAGGCAATACATGCTACAAGGAGAAACCCTTTACAAAAAGGGTTACCTTGCTCCCTTGTTAAGATGTGTCGGCCCTGAGCAAAGTAAGTATTTGGTCAAAGAAATTCATGAAGGTGTATGTGGAGCTCACTTTGGAGCTAGGTCGGTAGTTGCAAAGCTCATGAACCTTGGATATTTCTGGCCCTCAATGCACCGCGATACAACAGAAGAATTGAAGAAATGTGATGCTTGTCAAATTCATGCACCAATCCCAAAAAGTCCCAAGCATGACTTAGTCCCGATAACCCCAGCATGGCCATTCCATAAAAGGGGGATGGACATCGTTGGTCCATTTCCCCCAAGCAAGGGGGGAGTAAAATTCTTACTGGTGGCAGTAGATTATTTCACCAAGTGGCCCGAGGTCAAACCACTTGCTAAGATCACGGGAAAACAGGTCATTGACTTTGTTTGGGAAAACATCATTTGCCGTTATGCATTGCCGGGAGTACTTGTCACCGATAACGGAAGGCAATTTGCTGAGAAGCCTTTCAGCGTTTGGTGTAAAGAATACAAAATCGATCAGGTTTTTAGCTCAGTGGCTTATCCGCAATCAAACGGTCAGGTTGAAAGAACAAATAGGAGCATAGTAGAAGGCATCTAGACAAGATTGGGAAGATACGAAAGCAACTGGCTTGAAGAATTGCCTAGTGTCCTATGGGCAATTAGAACAACCGAAAAAACAAGCCATAAGAAAACACCTTATAGCTTGGTATTTGGATCCGAAGCCGTGATCCTCGCTGAGATAGGAGTTGTAACCCAAAGAATTGTCAACATGGATCCCGAAACAAACCAAAAAGAGACCATGTTGAATTTACAACTCCTAGAGGAAGCAAGAGATCAAGCCGCAATTCAAGAGGCCAAATACAAGCAAAAGATGGAAGCTTACTACAACAAAAAAGTCAAGAACGAAAGTTTCAAGCCAGGGGACCTGGTCCTCAGAAACAACGAAGCCAGCAAGAAAGAAAATCAAGAAAAGCTTGGCCCAAAATGGGAGGGTCCATACACCATCCTTGAAGCACACAAGGGTGGATCCTACAAGTTGGCAGATTCAGAAGGCAGAAGGCTTCCGAGGCATTGGAACGACAAAACCCTAAAAAGGTTCCACGTTTAAAAACAAAAAGATTAGTTTGTATCAAAGTGTATCTGAAAAACAACGCTATGAACACCTTTCGTAAAAAGCAAGTATTGCTTGAATGAATTATGTTGTTTATCAAACTTGTCTTTCTATCCTAAGATCAGGTTGAGAACCTAGCAAAAAACTCCATGGCAAGGGCCATGTAAGGGGATGAGCTCCCAGGCCACATCGCTCAATAGGTTCAAGGGTTGAATGAGCCTATATAAGGGGTGAGTTCCTAAATCAATACAACTCCATGAGACTTGTTAAGAAAAAATAAGATTGTCTCATAGACGGGTTTGAACAGCCTACACTAAATGTTCCATAAGCCTTAAAAATATAATCCACAAAGGGGCTTAAAAAATTCAAGTGAAAAACAAAGAAATGACAAAAAGGATAGGTGCTACGTCTTCTTGTTAAAAATCCCAAGGCTAAGTGTCTACAGCACTGAACCCTTTAAGGCATAAAAAACATAAGGGTAGCACAAACTCGACAAAGACAAAGTTACAAAAAGACAAAGAAAACCTAAAAGAACAATAAGACTTAGACAAAAAGTTATAAAGATACAAACCAAACGGGTGACAAGACTAAGAAGCCTTCAAGGTTTCAAGCCACCCAGGTAGCAATTCGACACCTCAAAGGCTTCAACCTACCAGCAGACAGCCAAAAGGCTTGGAAGGTTAAAGCCAAATAAACTGCCTTAACCAAAAAGGCACGAGCATAAAAACACAATACAAGGAAAATAGTTAAACATCATACCATATAAAAGAAAGCCCTAAAAGACTTTCAAACACAAGTTAGGGCAAGTCCTAATAACTTGCAAGCTTAACTACTGTTCTAACGGCCATAAAGGCCTTAAACACAACCAACAGGAACCTTAAGGGTTCCTAATAACCTAATATTGTTCAAGTTAACATTACAAAACATAAATTATTTTCAGTGCTAAGAAAGCTACGAATCAAGCATCAACAGACTTGGAAACTCCAGAACCTTCGCCCTTGGCCTTCTTGGTTTTCTTCAGTTTTTTAGTCTTCACACCTCCATCACCACCCACTGCTGAAGCCTCCAAGCTTGCATCCTTGGGAGCATCCGGCTGACCTGACAGGGTATCATCACTATCCCCCGAGTAGGATCTCTTCCTTGAAAGAGAACCCAAGATTTCAGCACAAACCTTTTCATTTAGGCCCTCCGGTTTCAAGTCCTGCAACACAGCAAGAGGCTTACCAAAACAAGCAGAAACTTGATGGATGTAAGGATAGGTCAGTTTCTCCATTTGCTCAACGGAGCCTTTGAAAACATCAGAAGCCTCGGGACGAAACAGAGGTGACTTCTCCAAAGGATGGCCGGACTCATGAAGCTTATAACCAGCAATGAGGCCTTGGTGTTTCCCCAGATTGAGAAGCTTAGTATAAACGTCACCAAGGGCAGAATTGAACTCCTTGGAATGTAGAAGGTAAGTAACAACCTGCTGAAAACCTTGCTCAATTAACCACTGATTGTCAGCGGTAGAACGAGCAACTGAAGCCTTCAACCCCTCTTTCTCCTTACCAAAAGCCTGTTGCTGAACAAACAAAGTTTCCCGGTCAGCCCTAAGTTTCAACCTATCAGCCTCGAAGCTCTTTTTCAAATCACTCATCTCAATCTCATGCATCTTCTTCAAATCACTAACCTTCTTTTCCCACGCTGCTTCTTTCTCGGTAAAACCAGCTATCTCCTTTTTCATCGAGGCCATGGAGGATTTCATCTTATCCTTCTTATTGGAAAATTCTTCATATTCCTGCATTCTTTGACGAAAACGAGCAATGCCTTGAGGAAGCATAGCAGCAAGGTTGCAAGTACTCAAAATCATGCGGGACAACATCAAGTCATCATCCATCCCAGCAATGGTCTTGTGCACTGAAGGAGGGGCAATGTGACTCAGAGCATCCTCACAAACAGCAGCATCTTTGAAGTTATCCTCATTCTTCACCGACCAAGAAGGCACATAAATCCCTTCCGGATCTAACCCTTCAACGTCCCTGCTTGAAGATTCCTGAACAGGGGTAGCAACAACCTTCTTGCCCGAAACCTTTTTACCATGAACAACCAGTTCCTTATCCTTCTCAGCACCTGCTTCACCACCTTGATCTTCCGAAACTTCAATATCATCACTCAAGTCCACTGGTTCAGTAGAAGTGGATTGAGGACCAGCTTTCAACAACCGACGAGAAGATCGACGGGTTGAAGACTTGGGAGCATTAGACTTAGAAAAACCCTTGACAGTGGCAGCACTAACATAACCTTAGCCCTCAAACCATTGATCAACAGTTCTAACCACAACATTCTCACCAGGAACAGACGGAGCATCCCCAAATACAACATCAGAAGTATCGTCGCTCTTAATAAAATCCAAAGCAGACATGACTACAAAAAGCAAAAGCACATAAGTCATAAGTTAAGAAAAACATAAAGAGGGCAAAAAAGGAAAATGCATACCCATGCCACTCCTCATAAGAACCGGATCCCGATCAACATTCCCCCAGATTTTACTAACCCCTAAAAGAACTAGTAAATGTTCATGAAAGGGACGAACCCTCGAAGGGCACTCCCGGATGGCTTTGAGAAAAACATCATTCAATTCAGACTCGGAGGGCTCCGGATCATTGAGAACGGCATCCGGCCGCCTCCACACCATCTTGAATGGGAGAATAGCATCGGAAACCCAGAAAAAGCGATCCTTCCAAGCCCCAAGCGTAGTAACCATGGACGAAATAAGGCAGGAATCAACTTTGGATGTTTCAAAAGTAAACCAATCGCCATTCTTAGCCAAACGAAAAAACCGGCGAAAGAGTAACAGGGAGGGATCATATCCAAGAGCACGACACAAAACCTCAAAATGCAAAACCCTAGCCATCCCCTTCGGATGAACTTGCCCAAAAGAAACCCGATAATACTCCAACAAGTTCAAAACAAAAAACGAAAAGGGATAACGAAGATTCGAAAACTCAAAATGACGACAGTAAAGGGCAATCGAACCAGGGGTCGGTTTATCAATAGGAACATCACAAGCAGGAGCAGTTGGGTTAAACTTTCTATCAATACCATATTCCATACAAAATAAGTCTACCTCCTCTTGTGTTAACCGGGAAAAAGATTTTGCTAAATCCTTACGAGCACCCATTTTTGAAAACAGAAAATGAAGAATACAAGGTGTAAAGGAAACCGAAACTAACCTTAGAGAAGGAAGGAAATGGCAGAGAGAAACTTGATAGAATTATGAAGAAAATGGATAAGATATGCAAATATAAAACAAATATAAACCTACAATAGGGGTAATAATGGCAAACAGTAACTTCTGCAAAACCGCCACCCTATCAACTGCCATACATCAATCAAATCAATTGTCAGTAATTTAAAATTCAAATTTTAACTGCCTACAATCTTTCAAGCCTTCAAGCAACGAACCCTTGAAACCTTCAGGCAATAAAATACACACATAAAAGTCAGAAGTCCTTGAGCTCATCACCCAAAAACCTCTGGCTTGGGGGGCTGATGACGGGGGTAGCCCAAGACTAAATAAAATGACTAAACATGTAAACGCTCAAATGGTTAAACGGTTCAATGGTTGAAAAGCTGTGAGATGGGGAAAAGCAATGCGGAAACAGTGGCCAGTCACATCCGGAGATTGCTTCACCAACCCACAGCCGCAAAAGCAAAGCAGGTCTGCAGAACACACGCTATTATCCAGGGGTCAAAAGGCTTTAACCCCCGAAAGGGCAAGCCCTTCACTGCAAGCAAGGTCACTAGTCTAATGTATTCTACTTCGGGAGATGTCTTCTCTTATAAATTGACACTTCATTTACTTCAGAAAACATCTCCTGGCCAGCTCTGATTCTCTAATCCCTGGTCACTCATATTGAGTACTTGCTTACATGCGAGTCACTGCTTTTCACATCCACCACACACATTCTATTTGTTCCCACATCCGAATCTGAATATGCTTCAGAGGAGGATCTTCAGCAAATAACAAAAACTAACTAGTGAACCTCCTTCCACGTCTTGCAAACGTGAGAGGACCCCACGACCTGCGTTAGGCAAAGTTGAACCCTTCAACCCTTTTACCTAACCAGTCCAGCTACCATCCTTGGTCTCTTATTTGTTGCATCAACATGATCCGTTCTTGAAGCATTTTCTTTTAAATAAAAAGTCTTATTTGTTGCAATCTTTTTCTTTGGCCCATTGAAAGCATCCGGGCCTTCTCATTCGCCAATCGCCCGAGGCCCATGAACTCCAGAGCAGGTAAAGACTTACCCTGTTTATGTTCAAGAACTTCAAACCATTGAACATTATCAAGAACTGTAAAATTGTTCTTAATGGCTTCTTTTAATGATAGCCAGTTGAGTTGAAGTTTGTATTGGTGGAAAACGCCTGATTCGGTTATGTCATGACCGTTCCATAGGATCTCACCGGCTGATGGTTTGGAGAATCCGGCTAGCATGCGTAAGAAGGTTGACTTTCCGGACCCGTTTGCACCTGTGAGCACCAGGGCCCCACCGTCATGAATGGATATGTTGGTGTGACGTAAGATTTGTTGCGCGTTTCTCATGCAAGAAACGTTGTTGAGAAGTAGCCGAGGAAGTGGTGGCCCGCGTAAAGACATGTTTTTATTAGTGGATCATGAAACCGAACTATGATCTGCAATTAAGGAATCGTAGATTATTATAACATGGGTGTTATGCAAGGCTTATATATTCTTCATTAAAATGGTTATATAGTTAAGGTAATTTCACAAAGGGAGTATACAATTCAATCACACATATTATAAGAAGAAACAAACTATAATCTTCAAAGAGCATGTTCCATTCTATCCAAAATAGAGCTACATTTGATGCCAAAATTTGTGATATGTAATCAAGCTATCAAATTCCCCTAAAAGTTGAAAGCCTGCAACAATCATAGCCTCTAAAAGCAACCGATTTGATTTCCTAAAGCATAAGTGCAACTCATTGTAAGGTAAAACACACTTCCTCGTCTCGAAGTAGTCTAATCAGTAAACTACAACCAACTAATAAAAAATCATCCCTAATTGAATACCTAATATCAAAATATTCTCAATCTTGTACTGCCATTTAATTAAGTTGGGATGTAGCAACATAAATATATGGGTTTTAAACTTTCAAATACCCAATACATCTTATGTAAAAAGGTTAATCCAGCCATATTTTTCTAAATGGGTCATTGGAAAAATACTTTACATAAAAGGGTGGGTTTCTTGGTTTTACTGTGCTTTTAGTATAATCAGGGTCCCTGATCGGCTGATCTCGACTTCATCCTCTCCACAGCATATAAAAAACTAGTCCGTCACTCTGTTGTGATTGATGAGGAAGGCCAGAAACGGGTTTACAGCCCTTGACTTAATCTTATAACAAACAAGTCTTTCGTCAATAAATAGTTAATTATCCCGCCTTATTTTATCATTTCTTCCTCCCTAGGTTTGTTATAATTCTTTTGTATAATTTTTTATTTATTTCAACTTGTTTACAATATCACGAATGGTGCCCACTAAATCAACCAAACTATATGTTTTCCTTGGTCTAACTAAATTAACTAACATACTGACAGAAAGTAACTATGTGAACTAGTCAATAGAAGTGCCACATGAAGAGAGATAAATCAAACCGTCTATAAAAGTGTAGCATTAACTATACTCATTGTAACCTTAAAATTTCAAATTGAACACTAACGCTCATAACAGCTCCATTTAGTCATTAACAAATAGTACTAACAAACAGCATATGACAAGCTATTCTCGGCAAGGGCTTGATAGCATCATAGCAGCCCATTTTGCAAAAGGGTAAACCACTAAGAAATGTCTATATAAATGTGTGGATAGAATCCAGGGTCATTCAAACGACAAATTAAACCTTTATCGCCAAAAACTTCAAACCGACATATTGTGGCAGCAAAAAAATGAAATTCTTGATCTTGTTAATTAAAGTTTTCTTCATAAACTAAGTGTAAAATAAGTATATTTAGCCAGCAACATGTGTTTGTAGTAACAACTTAGCATCTATATTTCAGGATAGTTCCTTACTCCTGTCCTAAAAAGAGACCTAAATCATGATTTCTAACATATAACATGTTAATGTTTTATGTGAAAAGATGTGGGATCAGAAAGTTCTCATAGGCATTTTATCAAACAGTTAGAGTGCATGACCTTTACATGAAAGAATACGCTCTACCTTCCCATAAAACCTACCATAATGATATACAGGTTCCACATATCTTCATTTCACATTGCAACTGTGATTGTAATCAATAAAGTATTCAGATAAATTTTTTCTCGTATATTGCAAGCAGAAAATGACATTGAAATCATGAAATAGAGAACGGTAGCAAAACCTTATTGTATGGAATTGAAGCTGAAACAGAGAAGATTCCGGTGAAGAGGTGGCTATCGCAGCGATCCGGTGGAATACGGTGGCAGCGGAGACTGGAAATTTGATCGGAAACAGATGGAGCAGCAAGATTTAATTTTGAGGTTTTACTTTCAACATATAATTAATTAGTTTTTTTTTTCTATAATACATAACTAAGGGTAGTTTGGTAATTTTACATGACTTAAATGCAAAATTTAACGACGTTGGCCGGTTAGGAGTAAGGGACATCCATGTTAAGAAAATGCAACCATCGGGCCCACTCGTGAACATTTTTTAATTTATCGGAAACAAACTGTGTAGTTTTAAAACCACAAAGATCAACTACGCAATATCTGCAATTTACAAACCAAGGGACCAATCAAGCAATTAACTCTTTCAAGTTATGTCTCTATGTTAGCGTGTCTTAATGCTAAATATATGAAGTTAGTTTCATTTTTTTCAAAAACAGTCAAAAGAATAGTTGAATTTCTATGGGTTATGTTTACCGAAAGAAGGTGATTTATAAATTACTAAATTCAAACAGAAGGAATTAAACATGCGACAACGTCAATGGGTCGAGCTCTTGAATGACTACGAATGCGCAATCAAGTACCATCCGGGCAAAGCCAACGTGGTGGCCGACGCCCTCAGTCGAAAAGATACTGCACCTAAACGTGTGCGTGCGTTACAACTCACCATCCAATCTAGTCTTCCTACTCAGATACGAGATGCTCAGGTTGAAGCATTGAAAGCAGAGAACGTCAGGGCAGAGTCCCTACGTGGATCGAGGCAACAATTAGAACAAAAGGAAGACGACGCTTACTACGTTACGAGGCGCATTTGGGTCCCACACTATGGAAACTTACGCGAGCTGGTGATGGATGAAGCACATAAGTCTCACTACTCGGTACATCCTGGTTCGGATAAGATGTACCATGACCTAAAGACTACATACTGGTGGCCTAGTATGAAAGCCCACATAGCAACTTACGTAAGCAAATGTTTGACTTATGCGAGAGTCAAGTCGGAATATCAGAAACCATCGGGCCTACTCCAACAACCAGAGATACCACAATGGAAATGGGAGCAAATTTCCATGGATTTCGTTACAGGCCTGCCTATATCTCAACGTGGAAATGACACTATATGTGTGATAGTGGATCGATTAACTAAGTCTGCACACTTTTTGCCTATTAAAGAAACAGACAAGTTCTCTACTTTAGCAGACGTTTACTTAAAGGAAGTGGTTTCCAGACACGGGGTGCCAACCTCCATTATTTCCGATCATGATACGCGTTTTACTTCTGAACTGTGGCAAACAATGCACAAGTCCTTTGGCTCACGTTTAGACATGAGCACCGCCTATCATCCACAGACGGATGGGCAGTCTGAGCGCACCATTCAAACCCTTGAAGACATGCTTAGGGCATGTGTGATTGATTTTGGCAACGGCTGGGAAAAACATCTACCATTAGTGGAATTTTCATATAACAACAGTTACCACACCAGCATCCAAGCCGCTACGTTTGAGGCATTGTACGGACGTAAATGCCGATCACCTCTTTGCTGGGCATAAGTTGGTGACAGCCAAATCACGGGTCCAGAACTTGTAGTAGACATAACGGAAAGGATTGCACAGATACGACAACGAATGGCGGCAGCTCGTGACCGTCAGAAAAGCTACGCTGATAAGCGCAGGAAACCACTCGAGTTCCAGGTTGGGGATCAAGTGCTACTCAAAGTCTCACCTTGGAAAGGTGTAGTTCGTTTTGGCAAACGAGGCAAACTTAACCCACGATACGTTGGACCTTTCGTAATCATAGAGAAAATAGGCAAGGTGGCCTATAAACTGAACTTACCAACAGAACTCAGTGGAGTTCACAACGTTTTTCACGTGTCAAATCTGAAGAAGTGTCTGTCAGATGAGACCCTTATAGTTCCTCTGAAGGAGCTCACTATCGACGAGCAGTTGCGATTCACCGAGGAACCAGTTGAAATCACAGACCGGGACGTTAAGGTTCTCAAGCACACCAGAATACCTCTTGTTCGAGTTCGTTGGAACTCCCGTCGTGGCCCAAAGTTCACCTGGGAGCGCGAAGACCAGATCAAACACAAGCATCCCCAATTGTTCGAGAACAGTACAACCACTACTGAGGCTGAAGCTACTGCGGAATTTCGGGATGAAATTCCAAACCAATGGGGGAAGGATGTGACACCCTAGGAAAACCAGGAAACCATGCAACTTAACTAGCTTCCTCAGTGAGTACGTGCTAAATTTCGGGACGAAATTTCTTTCAACTTGGGGATAATGTGACAACTCGTATTTCAGAACCCGTCTTTGTGTTCAATGTAACGTATGTGGACCCTATGTGATTATGTGAACTTTGATGATTAATGAAATGTTATGTTTGATATTGTGTTATGTGAATGTATGTAACTCGATCGCACAACAACAACCCGATCGCACAAGCCTTTGGGCTTTGGTCCCTTACCACTCTTGGCCCACATTCGTTGATAATCGAACTAGGGGCAACCCAAAGCTGGGTTCGGCCCACTTCTTCATACACATACCCCTTAGGGAGTTTTGTTTCTCATTAGTTACAAAACTAGAAAACACACAAACCTTAAATCTCTCTCTCTCCCTCTCGAACCCGACGGCAACAACACCCATCTCTTCGAAGCTTTCTTGATTCGGATTATTCTTATTCGAAGTTTGCTAACCGGTTAGTGCTTCATGAATTTTTTTTGTTAGATAATATTATGGTTGCCATGATTTTTATGTGATAGCTAGGGTTCTTGGTATGAATAATGAATGGTTCTTGATGTGGTAATAATGTATGAACAAGAGATGAACAGTTGGTTGATGCCTTTAAATGATCGAACCGAACTCACAAAATAGTTGTGAAACTTGTGTTGATTTGGAATTAGGGTTTATGTGGTAATATTCATATGATTCGGGTTGCATATTATTGATCTAGAACCGAGTAGATGTTAATAGAACATTGTGTTCCTGTTTTCAGATTGTTGCATAGTGGATATTGCATCTTAATGATTAATCAAGCTATTTGATTTAATAAAGATTAAGTTGGATTGTTATGATTAGATGAATGGTTAGGGTTCATGTGAATTCAATGATAAATGTTTGATTTGATCGAATACGGCAAACTTGGAAACTGTTAGTGTTGATTTGATTGAGTAGAGAGGAAATTGGAAACGGTTTGATAATTATAACTGATTGCATGATCTAAGGAAATTCATAACTAATCGCATAAGCCCTTCAGTCGCACAAGAGCTGGTCGCACAAGCTCTGGTCGCACAAGGGACTCGCACAAGCTAGGTACAACAGAATTTAGCACAGTGTACAACATATACCCTGCATGATCGCACAAGACCTATGGATCGCACAAGACAGTGCTGATCGCACAAGTCTTGGGCCATACACACGAACACTTGGGCTGTTAGGCCTCAAAGCCCAAAACCCAATCGCACAAGACTATTTGGATCGCACAAGTTACTTTTCTGCTAATTGTTTGGGCTGTGTACATGTTAGGATTGCTTATGTTATTGGGCCGGGTTGGTCTCCAATCGCACAACCCGTTGTGAGTCGCACAAGATGTGCTGGACGCACAATAGGTTGGGCCAGACATTATTGGGCTTCCATTTGAATCGCATAAGTATAAATATGTTATGTACTTAACTGCTATTATGTGCCATGATCAATACGTGTTCGAAACTTGTTAGACTATGTGTAAAACTTATGTGCACTACCTGAACCTAGACCTGACTTGTATGGTAACCATGTTAGGACGTGGTTGACCACATATAGCTCAAGTAACCTTTTCGTGTATCTGCCGAGCAAACCAAGGAGAGTTCACACTTTCTACAAGGCATGGGATTCCCGGTGGTTGGGAATGGGTAAAGGATTAAACGGAAACTGCATGATCTCCTGGTTTGGAACACGTACACACCCTCTTATTTGAAGGGTGACAACATGTGATAAGGATTTAATTAGAAACTGCGTGATCTCCTGGTTTGGAACACGTACACACCCTCTATATTGAAGGGTGACAACATGGATTCTAGACCAAAACTCTATCATTAAGTCCCTCATTTTTATATCGACTTAATCGCCGGGCCAATGGCGAGCGGGTCATTAGTTAGATAGCGCTATTTAGGTTTGACAAGCCTCACACCGTGCCGCAGAGGACGGGCGTGAACTAATGGATCTGGGCACTAGTCAATGATGATCAACATTGACGGCAGGGCACCAACTTACTTTAGTCAGTGGTCGATATGGTAAACAGGTCTAGTAGTTAACATGGGGAAGCCCCCACCAACTATGGATATGTTTGGGAAACAGGGTAAATGGATTAACTTACAACTTACGAATAAACTCTTGGTTTTGAAACAACTTAACAATGAACACCAACTGTGAACTCGCTCAACTTTGTTGTTGACTAGCTGTTACATGCCTTGCAGGTCGTTAGGTACTCATGGAGCTTGCACGGGGAGGCGTGGTCGTTGTGGGACATGGATTGTCATATACCATGTCAAACTTTTGATACATTTGAACTTTTGCTTTGGTTTTAAACATTATGCTTCCGCTGATTACTAAAACTATGTTTTGTTTGGACACCAATTATATTGTGTTTGGGTTTTATATTTACTTTCACGCTATGTTCAATGTGAATGGTGGCTTGATCCTGGTCAGTCACGCCTCCAAGCGGTGATACTCCGCATGTGAATTTTGGGGGTGTGACACGCGTAAACCCACTCTTAAACTTACGCGGCCCGCGTGGCCACCTAGTCTACGTGTAGGCTGTGTGTGTCACGAGTAGGTGTGCCAGGTGGACAACACGTAGCCCGGAAAGCTTATTCGGTCAAACTTGAGTTGATGCGGCCCGCGTAAGGGCTGCTTATGTCTTACGCGGCCTGCCTGAAGACCATATTTCTTGTTTTCTTGGTTTTTCATGCACGTTAGGGTTTCAAGGATCCGGGTTTTCACTTACGGGTTGTTTAGGGGCATTTTTGTAGGTCCTTACAGTTTTATAGCAAATTTTGTCACCCCAATAATTAGGAAGTTTGTTTTGCTGAGTTTTTGTTGTGTTTAATATTCTGTTTTATTGTGTTTAATATTATGTTTTATATTTTTATGTGTTTAATATTCTGTTTTTTAAATGTTTTATTATGTTCTATATTTTTTTTCATCAGTCACATACGCATACACATTTTATAGTATGTTAAAAATGTGCATACGGTATCTAACCCCCCAAACTGGTTGTAAACATACATGTGAGCTGTTAATTGCTTTTGGTTTCTTGAACGTTCAGTTATGTTTATGTTGAGGCAAGTAGAGCAACAAACAATGCGTACAAATTTTTAAGTTCACTCATTACCTACAACTGCTCCCACTGCCACCGCCAGCCATCGCCACCACCACTTCCACCGTCGCCGCCACCCGTCTCCACTGCTACCACCACCCACCTCCGACCCCGCCACCACCGCCGTCGCCGCTGCCACCTCCGATCACTGCCACCCTCCCCCGCCATCGCCGTCGCCGCCACCGTTATCGTCGCTGCCACCTCTAATCACGTTGCCACCCACCTCTGCTACCGCCTCAACCACCACCGTTGCCGCTGCCACCTTCAGCCACCGCTGCCACCACCATCACTACCGTCCTCACCCACCACCATCACCGACCACTACCATCCGATTTTATTCTCTCGTCTTTTCTTGCCTACCAAACAACAAAATGTAATGATTCATTTTATTCTTACATGGCAACCAAACAAGACATGAAATAGTAATGATCATCTCCATTACCTCATTCATTCCATTACCTCGTCCATTTCAGTCCCCCATCCATTCCATTCCCTCATACCAAACAGCCCCCAAGGGGATGGATAGAATAAATTTGAGGGAATGAAATAACTTATGTAACGAGTTATTCCATTACCTTGACCAACCAAACACACTTTTTTATATTCCCTTTAATAGTCTAATTCATTTCTCCTTTCATTTCTAATACCAAACATTACCAAAGGCTTTTATATCACAAGAAACCTAAAAAAATTATTCGTTGCTAAAGGCTATATGGGTGGCCGGCCGTTATAAATTGACATGCTTTGGATCAGTAAATTTATAAGCATTATACTTTTTATTCACATTTTACGACTATTTTATTGAGATGTTCTACGACTATTTTATTGAGATGTTCTATGGATGTATATCTCGTCATGTTGCATGTGTTTATTTTTTAATTTAATTTTATATATATATATTTTTTGTCTCAAACTGAGAACACGAAGCATCCTAGGATGGATAGGAATCCACGCCAATTATATAGAACTTTTGCCTTTTTTGTCTGATCAGGTATGGTATTGGATCCGATCCGAATGATCGGACATTTCCATTACTTATTGCATTTTATTATAATATATATTATTATTGTTTACTAACGCAAAGCGAGACCTATCGCGATGTAGTTTATGCTACAATGAGCTGGGGACTTGTAGAGATAACCCCTAATTGGACTTGGCCCATTGAGATTAGGGGAGGCCCATGTCTCCTTTATAAAGATGTGTTTACCTCATTATTATAGCAGACAAGATATGGAGCCGCCACACTTTTGTTGTTGGAAATATGGGATTCTTCCCTTACCGACCATCTCTACATCCCCACTTTTTTCTCTTCTTCATTGCAGATCTAGGTTCAAAAGAAAGAACAAGGTGTGATTCTCCTTCCTCTCAAAGAAATCGGTTCGAATCCCTAGCCACATGAATCCGTGTTTCTTCATTGTCAAAAAGAAATTATTATCATTCAACACTGTATTTTATTATTAAATAGTTTAATAATATATCTTGAATCATTGTCTTATGCTTTTAACTTTAAAAGAAAAATGTCTGGATAGTCTTTGTGGTTTGCTCCGTTTCCATTTATAATCCCTAAACTTTTAAAATTACAGGTATAGTCCGTAATTTTTGCACATTCGTTCTTGGATAATCCCTAACGTGGATGGGGGTTAGTTTTTTCAATCAAGTGTGTGTGAAATGACTAAAACACGCTCAATGTTAAACATAAAGTTAAAGAAATATTCTTTATTTTTTTAAATAACTAGAATTAAGCACCCCCGCGTTGCGGTGGGGGGCCTAAAACTATGGCAAATAACATCAATGTCACACTGCTGGTAGCGACCACCAATACTGAAGTTGTGGCGTGTTAATGCGAAGAAATAAGAGTGAAACATATAACATAAAAAATAACTATGTCGATTTTGGACACACGCGTTGCGACGAACTTGTTAAATGGAAAAAATAGACGTAAAAACGTTGAACCACACATGCACGCTGCGTCGTGTTAACTCGCAAAATAACGTAGAAAAGAATAACTAAGTCAATGTAGGATCCGCCGGTTGCGACGAAGTTGCCAAAGGGGGAAAATAGACACGTTGCGACATACCTGTCAAATGTGAAAAAATAGACAAAAAAGGTTGAACCACACACGAACGTTGCGACGTATTAACTCGCAAAATTTAGAACGAAACGTAAAATGAAAAACTTGTGAAAGATAAAAAGTATGGGGGGACCAAAGTTGTAAATAATAAAGTTTTGGGTTAAATTATAAAAGATGAAAAGTTTTGGGTTAAAAGTAAACAAATTAAAAGTGTTGAAATATAAAAGATGAAACTTTTGGGTTAAAAGTGAAAAATCACAATTTTTTTTTGAAAAACCCCCTATGCTTGGGTTACAATAATCCAATG
Organism: Helianthus tuberosus; assembly: GCA_030545235.1. Taxonomy (NCBI): domain Eukaryota; kingdom Viridiplantae; phylum Streptophyta; class Magnoliopsida; order Asterales; family Asteraceae; genus Helianthus; species Helianthus tuberosus. Next base: position 23,645 of record JARYGA010042976.1, read on the forward strand.
CCACAATATGTTGCTAATTTATATTGTGGAAATTATAATAGGGCCCACCATTATTATTATTTAATATATAAACTAGAATTACCACCCGCCGCAATGCGGCGGGGGATTCATTAGTTATATATCATGTTAGATGAAAGACAAATGTTTCTTACATGACCACGAGCCTATGTGTAAAACCGAGAAAAACATAACTAATTCGATCTCTGACTCGCACGTTGTGACAGACACGTTGTGACAGACCTATTAAACGGGAAACATGGACGCGCTGCGACGGACATGTCAAACAGGAAAAAAATAGATGAAAAAACGTTGAACCTCATACGCACGTTGCGGCTTGTTAACTCGGAAGTTTAGAACGACACGTTAAACAAAGAACTTATGAAAGATGAAAAGTATATAAGAGACTAAAGTTGAAAGTAAAAAAAAGTGTTGAGATTAAATTGGAAAAGATAGAAAGATTTGGGTTGAAAGTAAAAAAATTAAAGGGGTTAAATTGCAAAAGATGAAAACTTTTGAATTAGAAGTGAAAAATCAGATTAATCAAAGGTGATAAAATACTAAAGCTTGAAACTTTAGACTAAAATTGCCAAATATTAAAACTTTAGAGTTAAAAAAGAAATCAATTTAAGATTATGAAAACAAAAGAGATAAATAGATTTAGTTAAATTGATGGTGACAAACCCACCGAGGGGGGTTCGATCCTGAGCCGCACCCCGGTTTTCATCCGGCTGTTACTTCAACGAGGCAACTCGTGTGGAGGCAGTACGGTTTCCGAGGGAACGCCGTACCCAAGTCTGGCAAACCCAGCGCGGGCCCGGTTAAGACAACGTAAGTCTGGGTAGACTTGGCTAGGGCCGCCGATTAGGCGGTGAGACATTGGGTCACTCAAAAAGAAAGTCACCGTTCAAAAAAAATATTGATGTTTATTATTATTATTATTATTTAATAAAAGAGATAAATAAAAAATAAGGGTGAGAAAATTACCAGAGAATGACATATGTCCAAAAAGGATTTTTGTTTATTAGTATAGAAAGACACATGTCCAAAAAGTTCAAGTATCTAGGATCGTTTTGTTTATTAGTATAGAAAGACACATGTCCAAAAAGGATTTTTGTTTATTAGTGGAGAAGACAACGTTGAGGACATCCAGATCACCATTGACGGTCAAGTGGTTCCGCAGGTTAATAAGTTCAAGTATCTAGGATCGTTTGTTCAGAGGGATGGGGAGATAGATAGTGACGTTGCCCACCGCATCCAAGTTGGATGGTGTAAGTGGAGAGCTGCCACTGGGGTATTGTGCGATAGAAGGTTCCCAACAAAATTGAAAGGGAAATTTTATAGAGTTTCAATTAGACCTGCTATGTTATACGGAACCGACTGTTGGGCCATTAAGGAAGTACAAGCACGCAAGATGGAGGTGGCAGAGATGAGAATGCTAAGGGGCTGTTTGGCTAAGCTTTTCAAATTGACTTATTTGCTTTTCTGAAAAGCAAATAAGCAAATAAGTCATTTTGAAAAGCTTAGCCAAACAGCCCCTAAGATGGATGTGTGGGCACACAAGGTTAGACCGGATAAGAAATGATGTTTTTAGGGAGAGGTTAGAAGTAGCTAGTATATCAGATAAGATACAGGAGGGAAGATTGAGATGGTTTGGGCATGTGAAGAGGAGGCAGACAATAGAGCCAGTTAGAGTAGTTGAAACTCTCGTGGTGGAGGGGAGGAGGAGTAGAGGCAGACCCAAAATCACTTGGGATGAGCGGATTAAGCAGGATTTGCAAAAATCGCACCTCTCTGAGAACATGGTCCATGATAGGAGCTCGTGGAGACGGAGGATTAAGGTTAAAGATTTCTAGGAGAGGGTTCAATTGTGTTTTTAGGGGTAGTGTATAGTCGTAGATATGTATCTATTTGTATAGGCTGTCTGTGTTGTTATATTTGTCTTGTTTACCATGCACTCTTTTACCACTCATGTTATATTGGTAGCTCCATACACACACACACACATACACCTCATGTTCTATATTTTTTTCTCTTTCTTTCCTGGGTGTTTTGGAGCCGAGGGTCTCACTGGAAGCAGCCTCTCTATCCCTAGGGATAGGGGTAAGGTTTGCCTACATCCCACCCTCCCCAGACCCTACCAATAGCTCTGCTATTTGTGGGATTTTACTGGGTATGATTGATTGATTGATGTCCAAAAAGGATTTTTGTTTATTAGTATAGAAAGATAACTCTATCCCACCCCCACCCCCAACCTCATCTTCTCCGTCAAAACCACCTGTGATTACAAACCGAACAAAATAAAAATAAATTATAGCATATTGTCATGAAAACGAATTATGAAAAAATGAAACAATCAACTAATGTCTGTTTACTTTTAAAGTTTCTATTTCTTTTAATATTTTAAACTAATAGTAAGGGTAATTTAGTAATTTCACTGTCACTTAACTGAAAGAAATAACCACCATCCATGTCAGGAACTATCCGAGAACGAATTTGCCAAAGTTGGAGACTATAGCTGTAATTTTGAAAAATATAGGGACTAAAGGTGAAATCGAAGCAAATCACAGGGACTATCCGGGCACTTAACTGAAAGAAATAACCATTATCCACAACCACCATCATCGCCATCAGCGAGGTGTGTAACCGGGATGAGGAGGCCGGCGACTCCTCGTCTGCCAAAATACTGATGTCTGCTGCTGCTGGATGCTGGACATCCCAAAGAAACAGAGAGAAAGAGACCAGGAGATAAAGAAAGAGAAGGAGCCATGGCACTTTTGTAATTTGGTTGGTTGGTGAGGACAGATATAGTCTTTTGGTCTATGCACCGACCTTTGTGTTTAAGATATATATAATTGCATTTTATTATAATATATATTATTATTGCTTACTAACCCAAAGCGAGACCCATCGCGATGTAGTTTATGCTACAATGAGCTGGGGACTTGTAGAGATAACCCTTAACTGGGCTTGGCCCATTGAGATTAAGGGAGGCCCATGTCTCCTATATAAAGAGGTGTTCACCTCATTATTACGGCAGACAAGATATGGAGCCGTCACACTTTTGTTGCTGGAAATAGGGGATTTTTTCCTTTGCCGACCATCTCTACATCCCCACTTTTATCTCTTCTCCATTGCGGATCTAGGTTCAAGAGGAAGAACAAGGTGTGATTCTCATTCCTCTCAGATAAATCGGTTCGAATCCCTAGCCAGGTGAATCCGTGTTTCTTCATTGTCAAAAAGAAATTATTATCATTCAACACCGTATTTTATTATTAAATAGTTTAATAATATATCTTGAATCATTGTCTTATGTTTTTAACTTTAAAAGAAAAATGTCTGGATAGTCTATGTGCTTTGCTCCGTTTTCATTTATAGTCCCTAAACTTCTAAAATTACATGTATAGTCCCCAATTTTTGCACATTCGTTTTCGGATAGTCCCTAACGTGGATGAGAGTTAGTTTTTTCAGTCAAGTGTGTATGGAATGACTAAAACACCCTCAATGTTAAACATAAAGTTAAAGAAATATTCTTTATTTTTTTAATAATTATAATAGGGCCCACCGTTATTATTATTTAATACATAAATAACTCATATCCCAGTATCCCACCCCCACCCCCAACCTCATCTTCTCCGTCAAAACCACCCCTACCGGCTTATTTTCCGGATCACACCTAAGATTACAAACCGAACAAAATAAACAAATTATAGCATATTGTCATGAAACCGAATTATGAAAAAATGAAACAATCAGCTAATGTCTGTTTACTTTTACAAAACCGAAACAGGTGGGTGATTATATGGTGCCATGGTGGTGTGTGTGATTCAGAGGTGGAAAACAGTTGCTCACTGTCACTTTTAACTCCAAATTAATGAAGCCCACATACATCATTTATCTAGACATCTAAATTTTGATTTGGGGAATCCCAAAAATAATCAAAAGTTCAAAACCTTCTATATTCTCACCCTAGTAATCTTCATTTGGACCGATGTTGTTGCGTGACGACACACACGAACATTAATCGACGGTGATGGTGATGCAGAAATTGGTGGTTCGGTGGGAATGGTAGATGTTGCGTGATGGCACACACGACATTTATCTACTCAACCGAATGATAATGATGAAGATAGGTACGGTTCTGAGATGTCTCGGGAGTGATTGACAGTGACGCCGACGACGTTTCACCGTCAGTGGGGCAGACTCTGATTCATTCTTCCATGTGTGAGTTTTTCTGAAGGTTTCGTGTAGCATAAAAAATGGAGGTTTTGTTTGGTTTCATTTAGTTTGGGTTTTGCTTGCAAATATCTAAGGGTTACTTGGCCGGAATTATGTCGGAAAAGGGTGGATGATGGTGAGGATGAGTGGAGGGGTGGGTTGGGGTGATGAAGATGAGGATTGGTGGGTCCATTTGATTTTTTTTCTAAAATAGAAAAGTGGCCCCACTTAAATAAAGTTTCTATTTCTTTTAATATTTTAAAGTAATAGTAGTAAGGGTAATTTAGTAATTTCACAGTCACTTAACTGAAAGAAATAACCATTATCCACGTCAGGGACTATCCAAGAACGAATTTGTCAACGTTGGGGACTATAGCTGTAATTTTGAAAATGTAGGGACTAAAGGTGAAATCGGAGCAAATCACAGGGACTATCCGGGCACTTATCTAACTTTAACTACAATTTATTTTATAAACGATTTAACGTTAAATCGGAACTATAAAATAGTTGAATAACCAAATAGCTTTAGGCAACCAACTCAGAAAACATGACAATTGGAAAAGAAACGCCTCAACCGAGGTTACAAAAGAAACATGAAGCTTAAGTATGATAATAATTCAACCGAAAGGATATTGGACCGATCGAGCTAGCTAGAAGCAAACGGCAAAAATGTGACTGTCTGTTTATCGCAACCAAAAAAGTCACAATAAGATTGCCATGTTAAGATCAACACACTAACAACGCTAAGCATGAGCGCACCAATCTTCCATGAATATCCAACGAAACTGTCGATAGTTTTTAAAACCACTAGCAACCAACGTGCGAGCTTCAGCAAATATGACTTCATCCTCAACTGCCTTTCATAAACCCTGTTAATTTCATCGATCACTTCCTGCAGCTCGAATTTCTCTTCGGTTTTCGTTGTTGATATAGAGCCGCTCATCCCTGTGAAGAGTTTGGCAACTTCATCCGCACCCATGTCACCTACGATAACATCCCGACTTTTGAGGTAATTGGCATCATCCTTGTTCATGATGAGCAGACACATCAATTCCATGTATCCATTAAGTGGCAAGCTATCCGAGTTGGCCGTCACTGCTTCATAAGCAACCAAATTTCTTAATATGACATCGGAGCCTTTGTTCAAAGTAAGTCTTGGCAGGTAAATCTCTTTCCCGTACGTCTTTATTCTTTGAATGCCTTCGTGTTCTTTTAGGCTGTAAAACTGGATTCCGGCTTTATCATGAAGTTTAGAAGCTGTAGGGATGAGAACATCACTTTGGGTGAAAGTTTCTAGAGTGGAGACGGTTTGGTAAAATACTTGAGCAACATCTTTATTTGGAATTTTTGGATCGAAATTGGAAACGTTTCCAGCCGCTGGTGTCTTACGCTTTGAAACATTGGAGGTCAGTTCTTTCTGTGGAAGTTTTGAAATGAACTTATAAGTGTTTCCAGCAGGCTTAGGAGGAATGTCGAGCTGATAATCGTCGTCCTTAGGGACATTGTTTATGATTGAATAATACATATAATCGAGAAGGTGGTGTACACTAGAAGGAGCTTGTGACTCCAAACACAACTTAAGTGGTGAATGGATCTCACAAAAAGCGCGGAATATGGAAGGTGAAAAGTTACTGACTGAACTGGAGGTACTAGGTGATGATGAATGCAAAGTCTCGTCGATGTTCAACACAATGGAAGGTATAAAGTTACTGTCTGAACTATGTGATGGTGAATGCAAAGCCTTGTCGATCTCCTTCAACACCATAAACGGAATTTGGTTCTCTACCATCAATATATCTTTTGCCACCATTCTTTTCTTTGTATCATAAACTGTTGGCTTTGTATGAGGAAGATTTAGTACCTCTTCCCGCTCAAATCGATTGTACACTGTCACTATAGTCTCTTTCTGACGTAGAAGTGGATGTAACTTCTCCAGTTGCATCTCTAGTAGCTCTTTATTTTCAACATCTTCCTCCAAATAATGTTGAAACTCTTGGACTTCATACTTAACTTCATGTGCTTTATTCTTTAGAAAAAGTAGATACGGATCATCTACTGAACTATAATTATAACTACGGAACAGATTAAGCAAGAAGAGACCATCAATGGCATAAATCGTAGCCAATGGATAATCTGTAGGAACATGTCGTAACATGAACGGATCATGGGGATAAAGTCTCCAAGGCTACCAATGATGAATTTATAATCCTTAACATTGTAATCATTAAGGATCTTTTTCATGACAAGAAGTTTTTTCTGCTCCATCTTCTTGTATGGCCACTGTCGAAAATGATGAATCGGACCTAGCCCGATCTGCTGTGGTTCATAGGCCTCGGGTTTTGTTTGGGTTATGGTTTCAGGTAATTGAAATATTGAAACAGAAGGGGATTCATCATCATAATGGAGCTAATTATTAAAAAGGTTTTCAATTTCAACAACCCATTTAAGCTCTTTAGGGTCTGAAATCAACACTTCATCTGTGGAGGCCATATGATGATGATTATGAGGATAAAGCTATAGAAGATGGTGGTACTTAGGATGCATTAACTATGTAAATGTGAAAAAGGCAAAATTGCACTTTTCGTCCTTTATGTTTCTGGTTTTCTACAGGCGCTGTCCTTTAAGTTTAAAAATTACACTCTATGTCCTTTATGTTTGCAACCTCTAACAGGCGGTGTCCTTTCTTGTTAACCCAGTTAACTTTTTTTATGTTAAAACCCCTCACCTTAACAGCAGGGACCATATGTGTAACTTTGTAAACATGAGGGACCTTTAATGTTAAAACCCCACTTCTTCTCCGGCCATTTTCTCTGGCCTTCTTCTCCGGCCATCTTCTCCGGCCTTCTTCTCCGACCAAACTACCCTTCTTCTTCTTCAACCTCAACCTCTGAAACATTCAACCAATCAGATCTGGAAAATTTACTTCTTTCTTAAGTGGAAAACATCACAACCAATCAGATCTGGAAATCCGATTAAACCACTGTCTTCTTCTTCTTCGTTGAACAGTAATATGTGAATCGTTCAAACCAATTCCAAAAACCTGCAACTCATTTTTTAGATATGCACATATCTTCTTCTTTTTCTACAATTGCAAACCTTCAACACTTTTATCCGTACAACAACATTCAATTCAGATCTAAAACTCTGACTTTGTGATATGATGAACCTGAAGAACTCAATTCAATTCATCTCATTTTCATTTTCTTTCCTTTAAATGAACATCGTAACAACAAACTTTAAATTTCAGCACTGATGTAACAAATAGAATAATGAGATTTGATTCAATTTCAGTCGTAAATCAGTCCTGTGTGTTGAATGAAACAGTGATGTGCTTCAGATCTGAATGAAAACAGTTCGGAAAAAAAAATCTTTCCCAAAACCTTGAAATTTGTTCTTTAACACACTTCGAAATATGTAAACAATACATCGAATAGATCTGAATCAGTCCGAAATGTATGACACTTCAACCAGAAATCAACGAACCGAAGACAGTGGTTTAATCGTCTCCGGCGAACGGATACACCTGCACATCAACAAACCGAAGACAGTGGTTTAATCGGATTTCCAGATCTGATTCGCATATCAAAACTCCATTTAATAAAAAATTTGACGGGGGTGGTGCTTGTTTTAGAGGTTGAGGTTGAATGTTTCAGAGGTTGAGGTTGAAGAAGAAGGGTAGTTTAGTCGGAGAAGAAGGCCGGGGAAGATGGCCGGAGAAGAAGTGGGGTTTTAACATTAAAGGTCCCTCATGTTTACAAAGTTACACATATGGTCCCTGCTGTTAAGGTGAGGGGTTTTAACATAAAAAAAGTTAACTGGGTTAACAAGAAAGGACACCGCCTGTTATAGGTTGCAAACATAAAGGACATAGAGTGTAATTTTTAAACTTAAAGGACAGCGCCTGTAGAAAACCAGAAACATAAAGGACGAAAAGTGCAATTTTGCCTAAATGTGATGTGTTTATATAATGTATTAGTAGATGTGAACTTTGTGCCACTTGTAATTTAAAAACGTCAATTTGTCTAATTAACTATTAATCCCGTTAATCATGCGTTCCTTTTTATAATTAGACAAAACTATATAAAAAGACTTATAATTAGACAAAACAATACAAAAAAGACTTGATGCCGTTCTAGAAATTAATTGCGTCACCAAACGCAACGTATTTAACCTATTAAGTTTGTTACTAATAATTTGTTTTTACAAGCTCTTCTGATGTTTGTGTTCGTTGGTAGTGGTTTGACATTAGTGCTACTTGGCATAATTTTACGAACGTATTTAACCTATTAAGTTTGTTAATAATAATTTGTTTTGAGTTTACTGTTATACCTCCTTTACTTAAGAAAAACAATTTTTTTCACGTGTGTACTTTTATGTACGTACCAGTATAAATTCGATTTGCTCTATGTGTCGACATAAACTTTTTATGGAAACGAGTCAGGTCAAATATAATGCGTTTTCGTTTAAAAAACATTTTTACATGCATATTTTTATGTACGTTTCGGTATATATTTGAGTTGGTGTATGTTTCGACGTAAACTTTTTAGGAAACGAGTCAGGTGATGTTTTATAAGGTTAATGCATCACATAACGTTTGGACTAATCCATTTGATATTTGCGAAATACCGTGCCGCAACGAGAGCGGGTGTTATTGCTAGTTTTATATAATTTGTATTATACACATTATTTATTTGTATTTTTTTTACATATTATTGTACTTAATATAGCAAAGAAACAGGAGCTCATTTTCTACCGTTGACTAGCTAATGGAGATCGGTAGCAGGAAGAATCCATGCCTTTTTTTGATAATAATAGCGATTTTGGTTTGCTTTCAGATAGGTTCAAAAGCAGAAGAAGCAGATGCACCCTATTTGGAGATCCCAGTGGGAGTGATTCTAGATATGGGGTCAGGGATTGGAAAGACTGTTCATAGCTGCATTAGCATGGCAGTATCCGAGTTTTACACGGTCAACAGTCACTACAAAACCAGGATAGTTATTCACAATAGAGATACAAATGGAGAACCACTGCATGCTCCCTCTGCCGGTAAGTTAACTTCCTGTAGCTCGGTAGTTAATATGTGATATTTCTAGGTGGTTTAGGAAATTTCTGGTGATATCTAGGAATACAAATAAAAATAGGAAGTTCGTATCGAACTCACCAAGTTTGCCAATAGGAAAGTCAACTTCATATAATTTTATTGTCTTAAGATATAAATGATTACACACTTTTGTTTGTTTAGTTTTGTATATGATATTTCAACTAGTGATTTTCCTTCGCGCTTCACGGCATGAATTCGGTTGGTATCTATTCGTTTGGTTACGTGCCGGCCTTTACTATAGTAATCCAAAGAGAAAACCTTACGTCAATAGAAAACAATAAAAACTAATATCGATACCAGTACCGATATTGTTCAATTGGTATCGTTCTGGTTGGTTTTCTATAGCAAGTGCATGAATCGTACCGAACATATACCGATACTGATCAAATGCCCGTGATAACGTACCCTCACAATGTGCGGACAAATAACATGGAATGTTAAAAATAAATAAATAAACATAGATGCGGATGTAGGTTTTTTCAAAAAGGTTAACGAATGTAAGTTATTACTAAAAAATAAAACTGAATACTATATAAAATACTACCTACTAATAGAAAATAGAAAAAACAAATACCTAAGAATTACCAGTTACTATTTATTACTAAAAAGTTCAAATAATTAATAACTAAAATATTAGTAAAAATAAAACAAAAACTTAAAAAACTTGAGTTACTATTCATCACAACTTTGTAACCAACAACATCATTATAGATACTTGTATTCTTTTTTTTTTTTTTTTATGGTTTTCCCGTTTCAAAAATTGTTCATTTATATAACTCTGTCTGTGAGGATAAATGGATATCGTTACCAGTACTGTGACAATTTGAACCGATCGATGCCTTTCGAACAACATCGGTGTCAGTCCCAGGTGTTCATTTTTATCGTTTTAGGTCGATGTAAAACACACGTTGATTTCTATACCAAGTGCATGAATCGTACCGAACATATACCGATACCAATCAAATGCCCGTGGTAATGTACCATCACAGTGCGTGAACAAATAACATGGAATGTTAAAAAGATAAACATAGATGGAGATTTAGATTTTTTCAAAAAGGTTAACAAATGTAAGTTATTACTAAAAAATTAAATTAAATACTAAATAAAATACTACCTACTAATAAAAAAATAGAAAAAAAAAACAAATACCTAACAATTATCAATTAGTATTTATTACTAAAAAGTTCAAATAAATAATAAATAAAATATTAGCAAAAATAAAAACAAATACCTAAAAAATTTGAGTTTACTAATCATCACACCTTTGTAATCATATGTATAACTAGTGTGTTGGTTTGCTATAGCACCAACATTCGCTATATCTATCAAAAGAGAAAGCTCAGAAAATAAATTAGTTACATGTTCAAAAGATATCAACACGTATTTACATCAATAGATTTATGTTAATCAAAAACCATAAAACTGAAATGGGTACTCTTTTCATTAAGAATCAATTTAGTTAATCACAGTACTTGTGTAGATGAATATCAATAAAAAATATATGATCAACTATATGATCAAGTAAATATTATTAAAAAAAGAAAAACATAATTAAAAACAAAATTTCTTATTGGTTTAAACAAATACTATGAACAAAGAAAAGAAAAAAGAATATTAAAAAATTATTAGTAAAGTACTATTCATACCAAGTGTGTATGTGTATTAATATATATAGTAGGATTCTCCCACGCCACGAGGCGGGAATTCAATCGGTATCGGTTCCGTGCGTTACAATATCGGCACTCGCTATAGCAATCGAAAGAGAAAACATATAATAAAAAGTAAAGTCGTGGCGTGTCCAGAAAGATTTTGAAATATGTTTTACATCGATCGAACACAATGAAAAAGAATAGGAGTACTGATGTTGTTCGGTCGGAATCATTTTAGTTCGTTACAACATTGAAATGTCATCAATAACAAATAATAAATTACCATTCGTCGTCGGTTTTGGTTCGGTTTGGTACGACAGCAAGACAGTATCCATTTTCAATCAAATTTATATCGTAATTTTGAAAAAAAATAAGCACGATTCGGAGTTCAATTTTTTTATTACGTTAACGTACGCAAGTTAAAACAGTTCATTTACGGCATCAATATGTCACCAGTTAAAACTAATAAATTACCATTCATCATCGGTTTCGGTTCGGTATTATCAAACATTATTGGTTAAGGTTCGGTTTGATACGAAAGCGGCACAATATCTATTTTCAATAAATTTTATTATCGTAATATTAAAAAATAAACACAATTGTGGAGTTATAAACTTTTATTAAAAAGTTGTCATTCGAAAGTTAAAACAAATACCTAAAAATTAGAATCACTACTAAAACTAAATAATAAATAATCTATTATCAAAAAAACTAAAACGAATACACAAAAAGAAAAAAATGAAGTTATTAACCACCTCTTTTAACCAATCAATGCATAGATACACTATTCATGAAGTTTGGCTAATTATATAATTATATAATATATAATATATAATATATAATTATATAAAAGTATTATTATCCAAAAAAAATTATAATCACTATTCAAATTAAATATTATATAACAAATAATTTTTTATTAAAAAACCTGAATCAAATACCTAAGAAATGTTGTCACTGTTCATCAAGAGTTTAAAATCGTATAATATATATATATATATATATATATATATATATATATAAGGGTAGGGTTCCAGCGTGAACAGATATGAACCCTTGATTTCCTTTTTAGTTGTTAAGGGTAGGATTGTAATTATATAAAAAATTAGATTTAAATCATTATTTTAATAATTGAATTAAGTTACATCTTTCCTAATTTAAATTCATTATCCACATTATGTTTATTTATTAATAAGATAATTATCAAAACAAACAACAAATCACCAGATTTCAATTTTAATTTTTATTTTAGATTTCATCACCAGAATACAAATTTTGATTTTTAAGATCCACGTAACCTTCATATTTCAACAGTATACACATAGGGATGCCATAATTAACCACCTAAAGCTTTTCTTCACCAACATGGGTATAAGTTGCCTCTCTAAAAAAGAATACAGGTATGATGTTTGGTACGGTATGCTAGCAACACAATATGTCAGTTTATAAAAAAAATAATAAAAATAAAATCCGGTATGGAATTGATGTAGTTCGTTTGGTTCACTAGGGTAGCGATACGATATCTGTTATCAAACAAAAAACACAAAATTTATACCGGTACCGATGCTCGGTTCGGTACGGTACGGTAGAGTAGCGTTACGATCATAGTTTACCGAAAGAAAAAACAAAAAATTAAATACCGACACAGATACAAATATTTTTCAGTCGGTTTTGGTTCTGTTTGGTACGATAATGCACAATAGCCGCTTTCAATAAAGTTTATATGGCAATGTTGAAGAAAATAAACATAGAACGCAAACCAACCAGAGCGATACCAATTGAACAATATCGGTACTGGTATCGATATTAGTTTTTATTGTTTTCTATCGACGTAAGGTTTTCTCTTTGGATTACTATAGTAAAGGCCGGCACGTAACCAAACGAACAGATACCAACCGAATTCCTACCGTGAAGCGCGAAGGAAAATCACTAGTTGAAATATCATATACAAAACTAAACAAACAAAAGTGTGTAATCATTTATATCTTAAGACAATAAAATTATATCAAGTTGACTTTCCTATTGGCAAACTTGGTGAGTTCGATACGAACTTCCTATTTTTATTTGTATTCCTAGATATCACCAGAAATTTCCTAAACCACCTAGAAATATCACATATTAACTACCGAGCTACAGGAAGTTAACTTACCGGCAGAGGGAGCATGCAGTGGTTCTCCATTTGTATCTCTATTGTGAATAACTATCCTGGTTTTGTAGTGACTGTTAACCATGTAAAACTCGGATACTGCCATGCTAATGCAGCTATGAACAGTCTTTCCAATCCCTGACCCCATATCTAGAATCACTCCCACTGGGATCTCCAAATAGGGTGCATCTGCTTCTTCTGCTTTTGAACCTATCTGAAAGCAAACCAAAATCGCTATTATTATCAAAAAAAGGCATGGATTCTTCCTGCTACCGATCTCCATTAGCTAGTCAACGGTAGAAAATGAGCTCCTGTTTCTTTGCTATATTATTTCTTTATCTCTGTTCTCATGACCAAATATATTCCCACATACATCATTCGAGTCATTGGGGTCCCAGACCGCAATATTAAAAAAAAAATAGTAGATTCGGTATATTAACTTTTATAATGACCCCATAAATATAATCAGGTGGACACTATTAAAAAAAACCCGGTGTGGTGGTAAACCATCTCTTTGCTAACAAGAGGTCATGGGTTCAATCCTTGTATAGCTTGTTTTTATGTTTTTTTTTTAAATCTAATTCAAACTTCGCTTTGACCCGACCCGAATGAGCGCCGACCCGAAAATTTTAACGTTTTGTTATGAAAATTTTGAAAACCGAAAAAAATGACCCCAGTGGAAAAAAAATCCTGGGTCCGCCACTGATTCGAGTGCAGAACTGAGATTGGTCGCTGTTTAAAAAAATGTTCCGTTTTTGAATTATTATTATTTTTCTAAAACACAACTGGCAGGAAACTCCTTTGTTTCATTAAATAGGAGCATGGCCGGTCCTTAGGGTGGGCGGGGAGGACCACCGGTCAGGGTCTGATATTTTGAATGACACGTTATTTAAAAAAAAAGGCAAAATTGCACTTTTCGTCCTTTATGTTTCTGGTTTTCTACAGGCGCTGTCCTTTAAGTTTAAAAATTACACTCTATGTCCTTTATGTTTGCAACCTATAACAGGTGGTGTCCTTTCTTGTTAACCCAGTTAACTTTTTTATGTTAAAACCCCTCACCTTAACAGCAGGGACCATATGTGTAACTTTGTAAACATGAGGGACCTTTAATGTTAAAACCCCACTTCTTCTCCGGCCATTTTCTCCGGCCTTCTTCTCCGGCCATCTTCTCCGGCCTTCTTCTCCGACCAAACTACCCTTCTTCTTCAACCTCAACCTCTGAAACTCTGCAAACCTTCAACACAAACAACACTTTTATCCGTTCAACAACATTCAATTCAGATCTGAAACTCTGACTTTGTGATATGATGAACCTGAAGAACTCAATTCAATTCATCTCATTTTCATTTTCTTTCCTTTAAATGAACATCATAACAACAAACTTTAAATTTCAGCACTGATGTAACAAATAGAATAATGAGATTTGATTCAATTTCAGTCGTAAATCAGTCCTGTGTGTTGAATGAAACAGTGATGTGCTTCAGATCTGAATGAAAACAGTTCGAAAAAAAAATCTTTCCCAAAACCTTGAAATTTGTTCTTTAACACACTTCGAAATATGTAAACAATACATCGAATAGATCTGAATCAGTCCGAAATGTATGACACTTCAACCAGAAATCAACGAACCGAAGACAGTGGTTTAATCGGATTTCCAGATCTGATTCGCATATCAAAACTCCATTTAATAAAAAATTTGACGGGGGTGGTGCTTGTTTTAGAGGTTGAGGTTGAATGTTTCAGAGGTTGAGGTTGAAGAAGAAGGGTAGTTTGGTCGGAGAAGAAGGCCGGAGAATATGGCCGGAGAAGAAGTGGGGTTTTAACATTAAAGGTCCCTCATGTTTACAAAGTTACACATATGGTCCCTGCTGTTAAGGTGAGGGGTTTTAACATAAAAAAAGTTAACTGGGTTAACAAGAAAGGACACCGCCTGTTATAGGTTGCAAACATAAAGGACATAGAGTGTAATTTTTAAACTTAAAGGACAGCGCCTGTAGAAAACCAGAAACATAAAGGACGAAAAGTGCAATTTTGCCTAAATGTGATGTGTTTATATAATGTATTAGTAGATGTGAACTTTGTGCCACTTGTAATTTAAAAACGTCAATTTGTCTAATTAACTATTAATCCCATTAATCATGCGTTCCTTTTTATAATTAGACAAAACTATATAAAAAGACTTATAATTAGACAAAACAATACAAAAAGACTTGATGCCGTTCTAGAAATTAACTGCGTCACCAAACGCAACGTATTTAACCTATTAAGTTTGTTACTAATAATTTGTTTTTACAAGCTCTTCTGATGTTGGTGTTCGTTGGTAGTGGTTTGACATTAGTGCTACTTGGCATAATTTTACGAACGTATTTAACCTATTAAGTTTGTTAATAATAATTTGTTTTGAGTTTACTGTTATACCTCCTTTACTTAAGAAAAACAATTTTTTTCACGTGTGTACTTTTATGTACGTACCAGTATAACACGAAGGCATTCAAAGAATAAAGACGTACGGGAAAGAGATTTACCTGCCAAGACTTACTTTGAACAAAGGCTCCGATGTCATATTAAGAAATTTGGTTGCTTATGAAGCAGTGACGGCCAACTCGGATAGCTTGCCACTTAATGGATACATGGAATTGATGTGTCTGCTCATCATGAACAAGGATGATGCCAATTACCTCAAAAGTCGGGATGTTATCGTAGGTGACATGGGTGCGGATGAAGTTGCCAAACTCTTCACAGGGATGAGCGGCTCTATATCAACAACGAAAACCGAAGAGAAATCCGAGTTGCAGGAAGTGATCGATGAAATTAACAGGGTTTATGAAAGGCAGTTGAGGATGAAGTCATATTTGCTGAAGCTCGCACGTTGGTTGCTAGTGGTTTTAAAAACTATCGACAGTTTCGTTGGATATTCATGGAAGATTGGTGCGCTCATGCTTAGCGTTGTTAGTGTGTTGATCTTAACATGGCAATCTTATTGTGACTTTTTTGGTTGCGATAAACAGACAGTCACATTTTTGCCGTTTGCTTCTAGCTAGCTCGATCGGTCCAATATCCTTTCGGTTGAATTATTATCATACTTAAGCTTCATGTTTCTTTTGTAACCTCGGTTGAGGCGTTTCTTTTCCAATTGTCATGTTTTCTGGGTTGGTTGCCTAAAGCTATTTGGTTATTCAACTCTTTTATAGTTCCGATTTAATGTTAAATCGTTTATAAAAAAAATGTAATTAAAGTTAGATAAGTGCCCGGATAGTCCCTGTGATTTGCTCCGATTTCACCTTTAGTCCCTACATTTTCAAAATTACAGCTATAGTCCCCAACGTTGACAAATTCGTTCTTGGATAGTCCCTGACGTGGATAATGGTTATTTCTTTCAGTTAAGTGACTGTGAATTACTAAATTACCCTTACTACTATTACTTTAAAATATTAAAAGAAATAGTAACTTTATTTAAGTGGGGCCACTTTTCTATTTTAGAAAAAAATCAAATGGACCCACCAATCCTCATCTTCATCACCCCAACCCACCCCTCCACTCATCCTCACCATCATCCACCCTTTTCCGACATAATTCCGGCCAAGTAACCCTTAGATATTTGCAAGCAAAACCCAAACTAAATGAAACCAAACAAAACCTCCATTTTTTTATGCTACACGAAACCTTCAGAAAAACTCACACATGGAAGAATGAATCAGAGTCTGCCCCACTGACGGTGAAACGTCCGTCGGCGTCACTGTCAATCACTCCCGAGACATCTCAGAACCGTACCTATCTTCATCATTATCATTCGGTTGAGTAGATAAATGTCGTGTGTGCCATCACGCAACATCTACCATTCCCACCGAACCACCAATTTATGCATCACCATCACCGTCGATTAATGTTCGTGTGTGTCGTCACGCAACAACATCGGTCCAAATGAAGATTACTAGGGTGAGAATATAGAAGGTTTTGAACTTTTGATTATTTTTGGGATTCCCCAAATCAAAATTTAGATGTAGATAAATGATGTATGTGGGCTTCATTAATTTAGAGTTGAAAGTGACATTGAGCAACTGTTTTCCACCTTGAATCGCACACACACCACCATGGCACCATATAATCACCCACCTGTTTCGGTTATTTAAAAGTAAACAGACATTAGCTGATTGTTTCATTTTTTCATAATTTGGTTTCATGACAATATGCTATAACTTGTTTATTTTGTTCGGTTTGTAATCTTAGGTGTGATGCCGGAAAATAAGCCAGTAGGGGTGGTTTTGACGGAGAAGATGAGGTTGGGGATGGGGGTGGGATAGGAGTTATTTATATATTAAATAACTAGGTTTTTACCCGGGATTGCTTCCCGGGCTCGGGAAACTTAGTTATATCAATTATTATTTGTTATTAATACGACCTCATTACATCAAGCATCTCATTGGATTCAACATCAATGTTTTCACATCACCGGGTAATTAATTACCCGGGATTGCTTCCCGGGTAATTAATTAATCCAAACGTTCAACAAACAATAAATTCACAAAATGTAACTCCATATGTGATCCTTATTAATCAATAGTTACCATATTATTATAGTAAGGAACCCGTGTGTTGTTGCAGAACACGCAACACACTAACACAGACACCGCTAGATAGTCCGTTAGCTAACCTTGTTAGGATCGGAGGCTTTCGTTGATTGTGTTTGTTTGTATAATTTGAACAAATCAAATAGAAATGAACATAGTTTAAGTGCAGCGGAAATGAACAACAAACTTTGTAAACACAATCAAAGAGGAAGATAGTTTTGATAAACATTTGCTTTTCATTAAGTTAAAAGATTACAAATCAAAGCAAAAGATTACAAGCATGCTTACAAACTAAACTCCCCCTCAGCCTTTTACTCCATGGTTGGTTGCACAAGATGAAAGGATTGAATTAAGAAGAACTCACTCAAGACGATCAAATGTAACAGTACAGGATACTGCTCCATTTATAGACAATCCAAACCACTGAGGCATCTCAGCTGACGTCACCATGAAACCGACGTCTAAAAGCCTAACAACCTGTAACAACTGTTCCTATACAAACACTGCTATTCTTAACCACTGATTCTACATAAAACAAGTAATATACTAAACTACTGCTATGCTCTTCCAACAGTGCTTCCCTTAAAGTTGATCAGTCTTTGAGTGGGCAGTGCTTTGTCAACAGTAGATAGAATCAGCAGTGTTTACTTCTTCAGGGCTTTGTCAGCAGTTTAAAGGGTAGCAGCGGTTGTATACGGACAGTGGATAGAGAGCCATCACTTGTTATGATCACTTTCATGGGAGAAGTATAGTATAAACAGCTGCTTATTATGAATCCACTGTTGTGAACCAGTTTTCGCTTTCATTATCTCTGGTAGGGTTCAATCCCAACAATCTCCCCCTGGAACAGATAATGCCAAAACCCTTCATTATTCTGGATTTTTATTTCTCATCAAAAGTTCCCTAGCTTGTCTTTTAAATTCTTCTTCAAAGTCTTTGGAACTTGAGTCATCCTCATCCCTGCACAGTGAAAGTTCAAGGAGATCCTGCAAATCTTCAACACCAAGACCTAGTGCTTCTTTCCTTGATATGTACTTCACTTGGCCATTGGATCTGACCAAGGTCAATACGTGGGTCTTTTGATCAGACATCCACTTTAGTACTTTTGAACCCAATGGGTTTCTTGGGAGAGATTTATTTTCTGATGAGTTTGGAGAAATTGATCTTGTGAAAAGTTGTAAACTTTCAGACATTTGTTTGAAGGCCATTTCGATGACATTATTTGCTGCAGCTGTCTCTTCTGCAGTCTCTCTTTCAATCTGCTCTTGCCTCTTCTTTTGATCTAGTTCAAAGTCTGTCATGTCTGAAGTATTTGGTGATGCAGGTTTGGTTAATACCTTTTTGGCAAGCTCTTGAAGCTTTGCTGATTTGTCTTCTTTTAGATCCATTTTCTTGATGGCTTCTGTGAAGTACTCAGCTCCCTTTTCTTTTTCTTCTTCACTGGTCAGCAGTTTTCCTTTTTCTTGCTTTTCCACAATGATAGGGTTATCTGCTGATGTGATCTGTGTTTTAAGAGTATCAATCTGCTGTTCTAGCTTTTTGTAGTCAGTCTTCTTAGAAGTGTCTGAGACTGTTATGCTTCTTTTCTTAAGCCTTTCATAAGCCTCGTCGGTATACTGCTTTGTCCATTTTGCTATGGCTTCAGCAGTATCCACCTTAGCATCCACCAGCTCTTGCTTCTTTCTTTTATACTCAGATGTAAGGTCAGCAATGTGCTTTTTGTATTTGTTCCAATTTGGAGCTGTCTTCTTCTTTCTTGGATCGTTTTTAATTCTTTGAATTCTGTTTGCCTCATGTTTTAAAGCAACTATTGGCCATTCTTCAAATTGTTTTTCTTCAGCAGGATAGAATTTTTCTTTCATGATATATGCAAGATATTCTTTTCTCATTTTATTTCATTGATCTGTCTTTTCTTTGTTTAGATCTTGTGCATAGTCTTCCATCTGCTTGACCTTACTGAGCAAGAATTCCAATTTTTCAGATATGGCTTCGTCACTTTGACCTTCACATTCAACTTTTGCTCTTATTTTAGCCTGCCTTGCTTTAAGCTTGAGATATTCATCCATATCTTCTGGGACTATGAAGCCTATGAGAGAAGGGAATCTTCTTGTTGAAGGATCATCCTTGGTGTAGAATTGTCTCATCTCATTTTTTACAGCTTCCAGTTCCAGTGGATATTTTGCAGCATTAGGATCATGTTTGTCTTCATCTGGCTGAGTTATTTTTCTTTTTCTGGAGTAAATTTTATTCAGTGAAGGAGTGCTTTTGGGTGATTTGTTGAGTGGAGTGAAGATGGTTTGAAGTGAAATGAGGGTAGTGGTGAATGGTGGCTGACTAACAGTTGTTGAAACAACTGGTGTTTCAACTACTGTTGCCATTACAACAGATGATGAAACATCTGATGTCTTCTGCTTTTTCGCAGGAGGTGATGGTGGTGATGTGACATTGATGAGAGCAGTGGTGGATGACTGGCAAACAGCTGTTGAAACAACTGGTGTTTCAACCTCTGTTGTCATTACAACTACTGATGTGTCAGTAGATGTCTTCTGCTTTTGAGCAGGTGGTAATTTGGTGGATGGTGTTGTACTTTTAGGTTCTGGTAGGGCAGTGGTTGTAGTGTGTGTTGTAGTGGTGTGTGTTGAAGAGATGGCAGATGTTTGGTTAGCAGTTTTTGAAACTACTGCCATATCAACAGTTTGAATGGAAGTTTGAGTTTTTGTGGTTTGAGGTTTGGAGCCTTTGGGAGGTGGTTTAGATGTCTGTTTTTCTTGCTCAGGTTCAACACACAAGCCATGTTCTATTCCCTTCTTCTTCAACTGCTTCATTATCTCCCCCTTTTTGGCATTATCTGCAGGGGGTTATCAAAGAATATTAGAGTGGAAGGAGCTTTGCTAGTGGTGTTTTGGATACTGGCCTTTATAGCCTTGATGTCTGCTTGAGTATCTTTGAACCTAGACTCCAACATGTTTGTAAGCATTTGTACATGTATTGCATGCTGGTGATCAGCCGCTTGTTTTTGTTTTTGGAGCAGGGGTTAGAATACACTACATAGCTCATTTGCAGCAAGTGCAGGTTGTGCAGGTGCTTGAGCTGGAACAGCAGTGGATTGTGCTTTTTGAGCTTTTAACAGCTGTTGCACCATATCCTTTATTTCAGCAACTGATGTTTCAAGTTTTTCAACTCTGCCCGTCAATTCCTGATATTTTGAATGATAATCCAATTTAATGGAATCATCTGTTTCCCCACCAGCAGTGGTTGTACCAATGTGTGACTTAGGACATGAAGCCCAGAAATCATCCATTGATGCCCCTTGTTCTTGGTACTGGGGGCTTCTTTCTTCAGCACTTGATAACCTTTCAATGGTACCAGTGGTTAAAACAAACTCACTGGTGGTTACCAGAGGTGCTATAGAAGAAATTGCCTTCAAGGGAGTCTTACTAATGAAACAACTGTCCAAATGTAGATCTGTTGATCCATCACTTGTAGTTGCTGCTCCACTTGAACTACCACCAAGAGTTACTTGTAACTCAAGGGGTGTAACCTCCTCAGTTGCTGCTGGGATAGCAGAGGTAAAATCATCAGACCAAGTCACTTGTAGGAGTATGCTCTCAGTGATAGGTAATTGAGAGGAACTGGTTTGTGTCTGAGCTATGTTAACTGCATGCAACAAAGGTATCATGCATTGTGGTAATGTGAGGGGTGAGGATAAGGGTGTTGAAAGAGACATGTCCTTGGGATCAGGACTGTGGAAGATGGATCCGAGTGAATCCAGAGCTTCATAATGTGGAGTCCCTGTGTTTACAACCTGATC
The DNA here is from genome assembly GCA_030545235.1 of Helianthus tuberosus. NCBI lineage: Eukaryota > Viridiplantae > Streptophyta > Magnoliopsida > Asterales > Asteraceae > Helianthus > Helianthus tuberosus. The sequence continues at coordinate 45,135 of JARYGA010042976.1, forward strand.
CTTTTGTGAGGATGCAGGAGGAGTTTGAGGTAAAGGTGGAGATCTTTCTACCATCTGCTGTGAGGAAGTAGCAGCAGTGGTTTTTGGTGACATTTGTGTTGTCACTGGCAGTTGCTCTGGGATCTCATCTTCCAGAGTTGCCTTTGATTTGGGTTTTGAGGGCTTTCTGTAGATTTTCTTTTTGGTCCTTTTGGTAATGGCAGGTGTGGGTTTCAAAGCAGTGGTTGTGCTGCTATGATCACCTGTAGCAGTGGGCTCAACAGTAGATGCCTGAGGAGCAGTGGTAGCTGCTAAATTTTGCTCAGGCACCTCTGCTTTTGTTTTTATAGGTGCCATCATTCTAGAAAATGTTTCAGTTGTCAAACCACTTATTTTAAAAGATGCACCTTGTTTGAGTAAATTTTCATTTTCTTTTCCAAATTTTTCTTTGAAATAGTAGCTTAGAAACCTTGGAAAGAGTAAAAATGATTTGCTATCAACATTCTTTACTAAGTCATTAAAGATCTCCTGGGAATAGTTATAATTTTCATTATTCAAAATAGCATAACCCAGACATTGGATCTTCAATGGTATTTCGTTAAAACCAGTTGTTTTATTTGAAACACACATCAAAAGTGTGTGGAATAAAAACCTAGGTGTAGAAGGGAAGAAACCCTTTTGTAAGGTATCCCTTTTTGGTTGTTCTTCATACCCCCTTTTCAAGAAATCAGTTTTCAAGTCGGTTTTAGAAAAAGAAGTTTTACCTTTCTGATCATCGAGTTTAAAGACTTCTGAGATTGATTGTGGAGTAATCTGAATTGCTTTTCCCTGTATAGAAGAATTGATGGCTATGACGATGTCTCCTTGTTTTTCAACGGTAGCATTTTTCCAGAACTCTCTTTGAGTTTGTTGGAAAATGGGAGAATCTGCTGTAAGCAAAGTTTTGTACTTTGATGCAGATATGGTGTCGATGATGGAATCAAAGGTGTGGTTGATGGTGAGTTTTGTGAGTAGACCCAAGTAATTGTGAGAGGATTTGTAAGGAATTTCAATGGGTTCACCTGCCGTTTAAGCGACCTCTTTGGAAGATGTTGATGATTTTGACTTTGATTTTGATTTAGATTTCGTCATTTTGATGAAGAAGACGAAGAATGGTTCGAAATGGAAGGCTGGAAACTGCTTTGAGAATTCAATTCCACAGTGTAAAACCCTGTTTGGGGGTTTTGATCAGGCTTTTATTTAGGGAAAAAGTAAGTGCTGATGTGGCAGCGGTTACAAAGATCTGATGTTTGGTCAGTCAGTGGTCAACATGAAAAATGAAGAAACAGAGGCTGGCCTTCAGCAGTGGATAACATTTAACAATCACATGTTTGCGCTTAAACAAATGTTTGACATTAAAAACTGTTTGCAAGAAAAGACCAATTTGAAGAATACTATACCCAAACAATCAAAATGAGGAGCTTAATAATCATCCAAGTGTACTTCACTTTTATTCAGTGGATGTCAACCTCCAAAATGTGAGCAGTAGTTGTTTTTTATCTAACAGTGGATAGATATTGATTTAATTTGCAACAAATAGTCATCAAGAATATTTTTTATTTTGTAATTTAACTTGCCATTTTATCATTAAAACAATGTTTTAAATTACATACTGTTAAACATCTAATCTGGACATAAACAAAATTTTGAAATTAAATAAATATTCGACCTGAAACATCTGTTTGAACATAAACAGATGTTTGAAATTAAATAAATACTGTTAACATAAACAGAGATATAATATTAACAGTTTGGACATATAAATACTGTTAACAAAAACAAAGATAGAATATCTACTGTTGATGATGAACCACTTTTGTTGTTGGGCAATGGTTAATCTTTGAGTTTGTATAGGTTTGTCTCGAGAGATAAAGTATAGAGAACCAATGTTTGTCCTAAACACTGTTACATAAGAAAAACTGATACATAAATACTAAAGTTGAATCCGCTGTAGAAGCTGTTATAACTACACCATAAGTGCTAGTCTTTAACAGGACTTTGCCTTCAACAGTGCATAGCCCTCATGAGACAATAAGCCCATCAGTCTTTATATGGAGCAGGAATTAATTATAACAGTCCTTAGCATGATCAGCTGTTATAACCACACCACCCTTTCAGAGTTGGACCATTAAACAAATCCTTGACACTATTAATCCTCTGTTGACTTACCAAACAGATCTTCAGACACAATTCAACATCAACATAATCTAAATATTACTGAAACAATAAATAATAAGTAAAAATAAAACACAACAAAGATTCATAAAATTATATTTAATCATTTATTCAGGACCTTAAAACTAAAAGTCCAATAATTACATGACATACTGAACAATATTCAAGTTCAAATCTAAGAATAACAGCAAGAACTAATAAACTTTAGTTTCCACTACATCTATTGCTGAACCTCTTGATGTATGTCCTTCAGCATCGCCATAAACTGCACGTCTCTATCACCACACTCCATATTACTGACAACACAAATAAGAATAAGAAACTAATCTAAAATTCAAACGTGTCTTTTTCATTTTTATTGCACATCTGAGTTTTCACGAGCTTTGGACGAATGTATACTTTCTTTAAAAGAAGAAAATCTTCCTGGAGCAAGAAAACGTGACTTTGGATTTAACGGAAATAAAAAAAATGGCACATGTAACTTTAAAGTTGCATCTCTGCCATCA
>JARYGA010042977.1:0-62423 GCA_030545235.1 Helianthus tuberosus
TGTCCTCTTCTCCTTTGTCGATCGGTGAGTACATACCGATAGGTATGTTTGGCGCGCGGTAAACAAGGGAGGGCGGCGGTGTTACCGCTCGGCTTTCTCCTTTGCCGAGTGGTTTCCCGCACCACTCCCTTCACCCTAAGAATAAAGTTGGTAAAAAAAGTTGGTAAAAAAGAGCGCTACGAAGCCTAGAAAGGAATCAAATTCAAACTGACTCCATCCATCCAAAGTCTATTCACATGGAATGAAGCCATTAGAGCATTCACATCCAATCCACTAAAAATATACATACATTCCACTAAAAGACAACTCCTATATCAATATATTTCCACTAAAAACAAATACTTTTTCCCTCTCCTTTTCAATATATATTACATTTTTCTCTCTCCTTCACTCACAACCACTTTCAATATATATTAAAAAGTTATAGTGGGTGAACAGTGTCCCCCCAAATATACAGATGAACAGTAACATTTTTTCTCTCCTCCACTCACAACCACTTTTTATACTCTTTATATTATAAAAACTTCACACACACAAATTGATGGACTGGATGTGAATGCTCTTAGATAAACCATCTTTTTGGTCTTTGATGAGGAGACATCCGAGTCACCGAACCGAACATAGCATGAAATGGCTCGAGCACCATGCTCCGACTCCCAAACGACGTCCGATCAAAGGATCTTTTATAACTAACTTGAGGGCCCACACTCCTAACCACCTGATAAGGACTGGTCCGACCATAACGGCCCGAACCACGTCAGCATACCCACAAGTATAAATGCTCCACTCATAACTCTAAAACGGGTAATCTTTACTTTTTCTATCTAAACTCTCCTACTCTCTCACTCATTACTCTTTTGTACTACCAATACTTATCCTCATGCCCAAGCTTGGTTATAGAGAGGCCCCCTCACTGTGGCGAGGCTAATAGTGTTTTCTTCTCGTGCAGCTGATATTTGAGTCTTTAGTGGCGCCATCCTATCAGATTCACTAAGTTTTTCTTCCAATCAACTTATCCACATCATGGCATCATCCCTCCCATCTTTCGATGATCTCATGACTGGAAGTACTGCTTCTATGGCAGTACTTTCCACAATTTCGGCGGGACCCACTATGTCCCATGGCACACAGATTGCACCACCTACCGTTATTTCGGTAGTCTCCGCCACAGCCACCGCTTCGGTTTCCTCAGATATATCTGAGTTTAATGATGCTTTTCTGCAATGAAATGCAGATCTCCTACGACAGCTCAAGCAGCAGCATCACGAAAAAATGTTACAAGGCTTGCACACAAATTTATTTAGAAGCTCTCACTCAGGGTCCAGCTCAATCTCCACGGGAACTCTCCTCCAGACCCCTGGTAAGTGCCGTTATCACCACATCCACTCCGATACATATTTCATAGGGTCTCACTCCCTCATATGTTAATTTTGGTAATGGCCTAAATGGCTTGTTTCGTCAGGGATCCCTTGGATTCGATCCTCGAGATGACGAGTTCATCATGGCGTATTGGCCAACCTCTATGTCCTCTCAGTCAAAGTTCACACAGAGGATTGCAAATGCCCCGCTTCTGTTAAAGCTGAAAATGCCATCTTTGTTAAAATACTATGATGGAACGTCCGACCCAGATGATCACATGTTCTCCTTTGTGGGAGCCGACAAAGTCGAACTATGGCCCATGCCAGCATGGAGCCACATGTTCACACAGACGCTTACTTGTTTGGCTAGAATTTGGTTCGAAGGCCTACCGGAAGGGTCGATCAATAACTTGGAAGACTCCCGACGATTGTTTTTCCAGAATTTCTGCCAACAACGGCGTTGTTCCAAGGATATCACGGAGGTCCATCATATTAAATGATGAGGCAGGGAATCAGTGGAAGATTTCCTTGATCGTTTCAATAAAGAGAGCATGCAGATCAGTGGAGCAGTCAGACAGCTAAAGGTTTCAGGGTTTTGCCACAAAGTCCTTAACAAACAGTTAGTAGAAAAGCGTCACAAAGATCTACCTAAGACCATGGAAGTCCTCATGAAACGAGCCAGAGCCTCTGTTCGTGGCAAAAGTGCCTTCGGGCAGCCGAATGATGCAAACACTAAAAGTTCGAAGGTTCGAACCACCTCATGAAGGAGGAACACATACCCTCTGAAAGATTGAAGTAACAACTGGAACAGGAATCGACACCCGTATCATAAGCCGAATCATAACAACCTTCAAACCGGCCAAATACATTTTAACACCTTCTCCAAGCTATCAAAATCCCCAAGCGAGATTTTGAGCACCGACAACACTCATTTCTCGATCCCCTCGAAGCAGCGGCCCTCATTCGATAAAAACTCCAAGAAATACTGTGAATATCACTGAGACAAGGGGCACAAGACCGATGAATGTTAGGGCTTTAAATCCGGAAATCAAGAAGGCCTTTCGGTCTGGTAAACTATCACGCCTTGTTAAAGAGGTTAAATAGGGAAAGAAGCCGACAACAGTTGTAAATAATCCAAACAACGAAGCGGGTATCAACATGATCCAGACAGCTCAATTCCGAGGAACCAAACGATCGAATCACTACATGGCTGCTTAGATGCAACAACCGACTTACTTCCTAGTAATCGATCCAGCTGACGCTCGGGACAGTCCTATCATCATATCAGCGATGATCGCCGGACATCATGTTCGGCGAGTCTACGTTGATGGAGGAAGTGCTTTTGAAATAATGTACATGCAGTGTTTTCAACAACTCACCGTGCAGACGAAACAAAAGCTAGTTGAAGTTACCACTCCCTTAGTAAGTTTTTCCGGTGAAATAGTCCAACCGGTCCGACAAATTACTCTTCCGTTTACGTTTAAAGAAGATTGCAAGTCATGCGCTGTACAACTCACATTTCTAGTCGTAGGCTCTAAGTCCATCCATAACGTTATACTCGAACGACAAGAAATGCGTGCCCTCGGTGCTGTAAGCACCATGATCCACGGGGCTATAAAATTACCGACCGAGTCAGGTGTCGCAATGATATATTCCGAATCTACCTTGTGTGTAGCAGAAGTGAGGCAGGCTACAACAACAAGTTCAAAGAAGTCAGAAACACCTACTGAGCTATGGTCAATCAACCCAGAATTCCTGAAGCAACAGATAGCAATTGGAGCCCAACTACCAGAACTTACCAAAAAGCTACTATGGAACTTGCTTACCACTTTGGTAGATGTGTTTGCTTAGCAACTCTAGGATATGCAGGGCGTCCCCTGGTTGATGGTACAACACAGTTTGAATGTCAAAGAATTGGTAAAACCGATAACACAAAAGAAGAGGCATATGGCTCCGGATCGGGCTAAATCTATCGCAAAGGATGTAAAAAGCCTTTCAGATGCGGGAATCATACGAGAAGTCTTATACCAGACATGTCTCCAACCCAGTCATGGTTCGAAAGAAAGTTAATTCATGGAGAATGTGCATTGATTATACAAACCTAAATAACGCCTGCCCAGAAGACTATTTCCCACTTCCTGAAATCGATGAAAAAATCGATTATGTCACCATGTTCCGCCTCAAATGCTTTTTGGAAGCATACAAGGTGTATCATCAGATGGCCATCGAGGACAAAGACAAAACAGCATTTGTCACAAACGAAGGAATTTACTATTTCACCAAAATGCCTTCCTGTCTAAAAAATGCGGGAGCCACATACACCGCCTGATTAACAAAGCCTTAAGGACCAGATCGAATGAAATTTAGAAGTTTATATCGATGACATCGTGATTAAAAGAATCGATGAAGACATTGTGCTCAAAGATATTCTCGAAACCTTCACCAGGCTTCGAAGCATAAATATGAAGCTGAATCCCAAAAAATGGACGTTCGGTGTCAAAGAAGGAAAATTTTTTGGAGTAATCCGGACAAGATAGATGCAGTTCTAGCCATGAAACCAACGAATTCCGCCAAAGAAATTCAATCCTTAAATGGACGACTTGCAGCGCTCCACCGTTTCCACTCCATAGAAGCAGACAAATCTCTACCCGTTATGGATGTTCTCCGAAAAAAGTTTTAAAGCTGAATTTAAATGGTCGAATGAAGCAGCACGAGCCTTCGAAGAATTAAAGATCTGTTTAAGCACTCTTCCAGCGCTTACAGTCCCGAAGGAAGGAGAAACCTTAACAGTTTATCTGGTCAGATCGCAAGGCGCAATCAGTGTTGTCTTAGCCGCGCACCGAACTGGCTCCCAGATTTGGATATATTATGTCAGCATAACCATGAAAGATTACGAAACAAGGTACCTGAGCTTAGAAAAGTTGGCACTAGCTTTAGTTCATGCTTCTCGAAGGTTACAATGATACTTTCAAGCGCACCCAATCGAAGTTTGAACCGATCAAATAATCCAGCGTGTCCTACGAAAGCCAGAAATGTCTGAAAGAATGGCTAAATGGGCCATAGAACTCGATGATTTTGATATCACCTTTCGAACAAAGGTCCCAATGAAGGGCCAGTAATTGCCGACTTTCTGGTAGAAATGCTTGAAGAAAAAGACAAGACAATGAACAGTAGCCCTGACTCTAAAACCTTTGGTTGCTATATACGGACAGAGCATCAAGCGCCGAAGGGGAAGGGGCTCGTTTAATCCGAATGGTTTGGACTTTACATACATACTCCGATTCAAATTCCAAAGCTTGAATAATGAAGCTGAATATGAAGCACTGCTTGCCGGACTCCGTCTGGCTGAGAAAATCGGATCGAAGGATGTAATTGCGCACATTGACACTCTGCTCGTAACAAACCATGTAAATGGAGAGTACGAAGCAAGAGAACCAAACATGATCAAATATTTAGAAAAAACCAAACAAGAAATCCAAGCGTTCGACTCGTGCAAAATTAAGCACGTACCCAGAAATAAAAACAAGAAAGCTGATGCGTTAAGCAAGCTGGCTTCAGTCTCCTTTAGCCATTTGGAAAAAAAGAAGTAAGGGTGGAAGTATTGGTAGCAACCTCCGTCGTAGCATCTGAAGTTTTGCAAGTCGAACCCCAGCTCAGTCTTGGATGCACCAATCATCAGTTATTTGGTTTAAGATGTCCTACCTACCGATAAAGCCCAAGCTCGGAAGATCCGGGTCAATGCATTGCAGTATCAAATGCAAGATGGGACTTTGTATCGAAAAACTTTTATGGGACTTTAGTTAAAATGTTTATACCCCGAGCAAGCCAACTACATTATACGAGAAATGCATTATGGCACATGCTGCATCCACGCAGGCCCAAAAATGGTGGTAACAAAGATTAAGAATGCGGGTTATTATTGGCCGGGGATGCATGAAAGTGCCGTTAAAGAACTCCAGCAGTGTGAAGAGTGCCAGTGGTATGCACAAGTAAGCCTTCAGGCCAAGAACGAGATGATCCCCATGACAGCGGCTTGGCCATTCCAAAATGGGGGGTTCGATGTAGTCGTTGATTATTTTACCAAATGGGTCGAGGCTCGACCATTCACAGTGATCTCCGGATTGAACATCACTAGATTCTTTTTGCAACAAATTGATTGTCGGTTCGGCCTACCCTTGTACATTGTAAGCGATAAAGCCAGACAGTTCACCGAAAACCCCTTCAAAAGATGGTATGAGAATCTGAAGATAAACCAAGTCTTTTCGTCCGTTGCTCACCCACAGGGGAACGAACAGGTCGAGCAAATCAATCGGCGAATCGTAGATGACATAAAAAGAAGATTGGGTGTCGAAGGAAAAGGGATAGGCCAATGAACTACCGAACGTCCTCTAGGCGTACCGAACCATGCACAAGACCAGTAACGGAGAAACGCCATTCAGCTTGACTTATGGAACGCAGGCTTTTATCCCGGCCGAAATAGGCCTACCAAATCAACGAATCAGAAACATCGAGGATAACGAGCAAGAACTCTGAATGAACCTTGATCTCCTTGACGAACACCGGCATGTCGCGACAATTGAAGAAGCCCGATACAAAGAAAAGCCGGAGAAATTTTATAATGCCCGGGTAAAAATCTACATGTTTAGAGTCGGAGATTATGTGCTTTACATTAACGAAGCAAGCCGAGCGGAACCTTCGGGCAAGCTAGCCACAAACTGGGAAGGGCCGTATCAAATTAAAGAAATGAGTAGCAAAGGCTCGTACGTCCTAGATATGTTAGATGGAACTTCAATCCCGCGAACTTAGAATGGAGTGCATTTGAAGCAATGTTTTAAGTGATTTGACAGAGAATCACCGCACCAATATCACTTTTATGAGTTTCGTTTTTTAAATTTCATTATGTACACCAAGAGGGAATGCCTCGGTAACTTAATAATTTTACTTACTTGTAGGTCCCTAGAACAAAACCCGGTTCGCTAAAACGATAAAAAATGTCCGAAAAATGTAATAACAAATTTTATGGGCAAACTCGTCTCGTTACTGCAAACAAAAAATACCTTCTTTTTTTTAACACTCAACACTCCACAACCACTCTTACTGAACACATAAATTATGATCACCAAAAATTGAACAAATCTGGAAGACTTCAATCTTAACAAATTCGAAATAAAATAGCAATCCCCAAATTCGGAATGTGATAAACTATTTAAATCCAGATAACCGAATTAAAATAGGATAACGGGTAAATTCGAACAACTGTTCAGAAATCCAGAATTTTGCTAAATTCGGAAGGTCTTAAGGATTAAATTTGGAAGGTTTTAAGGATTAAATTCGGAACCCTTATAAAATCCGGAAGATTATCTCAAATTCGAAACACACTATTTTTCAAACTCGGAGGATCACTTTAAATCCAGAATGTTTTACCAGTGTTTTAAATTTGGAAAGCTCAAACCTTAATACTTCATAGTTTTGGAACACTTAACAAATCACAAATTATGAACTATTCACAAACCCTGAACACTTAACAAATTCGGAATTGTCTTAGCAATTTAAATCTGGAATATAACACTCCCACAAATTCGGAGAACTTTAGTAAATTCAGAATGTTATCAAATTTGGAATAGCCATAAATTTGGAACTTTTGACAAGTTCAGAATTTTATAACAAATCCAAAATTTGCTTCCGTACTTCCTAAAATTTGCGTGGTTTTGGTAAATCATAAAATTGTGACATCAGAGTAATGTGAGTTTACCCTCAAACTTAGGAACCCTAATGATCAAAGAAGGTTGGCGGTAGAAACTCTCTTCAAAACAAAAACTTGACTCCTGCAAATCAATCTCGAACCATATAATAAGAGCAAAAGCTCTAATACTAATTGCAGGTTCTTATCACGTGGATCGTTACGAGATTGACAATCAACCAAGGGTGAGGAATCCCCTTAGTTAATCACATGAACACAGAAAAAAGTTATTCAGATGAAGAACACAACAATCACTTTCAAATCGGTATTCTACTGATCAACCAACACGATTATTTACAATCTATTCAATACAATAAGAAATCTCTCAGCCACTCTGTGTAGATTTCTCACTCAAACTCACAGCCGCTCTCTATCTAATTGAATCACTCACTAGACCACTAACTCTCAGGATTAACCAAAACCCTAATACAAAACATGTTTATTTACTACATGTTTGTATACTAGGCTTTGGACTTGGCTAGGCCATTCTCCAAGCCCACTACAAATCTAAACAAGCTAAACACAAATGCTAAGCCCAATACAAATATCCAAAGACTAAGATATTAAACTATTAAGCTGTTGTCACAGAATATGCACCAACAGACCCCCCCTTGACAATAGCTTCATAGTGTAACTTTATCTTCAAACATCTTGCAATATTTTTGGTCTTTGGATAGCTTCAGCTACACACAGTTCCTGACACCAACAGATTCCCCCTTAGCTGATGCTTCTAATCTCCAAAACTTTCATTCATTGTAGACTAGTGAACTAGCATTCTATGGTTAAGCATGTATCTCCAAATTATTTCAAATGTCTTTGTAGTGTAGTAGAAGGATCCTACCATGCATCTTCACACTTCTTCATTCGAATGACCTTCACACAAAATCTACATTTTACGTGTATTCTGCACTTCATTTTGATAACTGCATCAATCTATTTAGCAACACAAGAAAATATCTTGAAAAACCATTAGTCTTTTTCACATGCAACATAAACCAATATTTTATATTATCATGCAAATACAATAACCCTCCAGTTCAAAATGGGAGAGGTTTTAAAGGAAAATATTTTTGGGTTTTTTTTTATATTTTCAAAACAAACTAAGCAATCTGAAAATATATATAATACATATTTTTGTGACAGTCACGTGCAAGAAGATTATATGTCGCAACCCCCGACCCCATCCCGGGAGCGGGAGCCGCGAGCACGAGTCAGGTGGTATCGGTGTTTATTAATTTGGTAGTGAAAACGAGACATCAGGATCATAGTTAGGAAATAAATTCCGAGTTTCAAAACACCAAACTTTTATATTAAACCAATGGGATAAAACCCATATTGTTATAGGGATAAACCCTAGTTTGCTGAAAACATAATTTATTCGTTATTCAGGTAACTTATACCCACTTTATTTAAGCCTTCAGTGCTCTATAGCTGGCTTCTAATAGCTTCATATCAAGTTACATGAAACGCGTTTTAAAAATTTTTATCAGCAAGAAATACTGGCGAGTACATTCTAATTTATAAACAGAAGTTGTTATAACTTTACAGTATTAAGAGCGATTACAATGTTTATATCTAACCAAAAAACTCCAAGTACTTGCCACTCAACGGATATGTGATTATGGTCATATCACACATTGGCTACCCGTGTCCAATTGTGAAGATTATCAAGTAATGTATACAAAACCCCATAATACCGGCAATAATTTGTAGACTACAAAGACTTAATCACTTTAAGTATAACTGAAAAACAATTGAGGTTTTGTAAAATAGTTTGGTAGAATTTAGGTTTTTCTATAGGCTTCTTGGTGATATTTTCTGATAATTTTCTTGAGTTCCTATTAAAAATATATAATGCACGCATGTTAGTATAATAACCCAAATTCAACTTATCAATACGACCCGAGACAGAACCCCAACGTACCTAGTCAGGCAGAGCCTTGACATGCGTTGCTGGATTTTAAATCAATCGGACAAGGTATCGAATTAGTGATCGGGGGTTAAAATACTTACAACGAGGCAGAGCTTCATGATTTAGGGGGTATTTTAACTGAAATTTTTGTATTATATAGACTGAGAGAGAAAGAAAGAATGAACAATTTTGAAATGCAGTCGAACTGCTTAATTTATAGGGGTTTTAGGACCCTGTCGCGCCCTGTGACACAAACAGGGGTCGCCCGTCGTGGGCCGCCACCCTCTTATAGCTAGCGTTAGGGTTGTCCGATCATCGAGTAGGTTCGACACGTTATCTGACATGTTTCGACAAGCAGTGTTCGACAAGTCATGGCCGTTGCGCCCTGCGACACACATAGGGTTCATCCGTCGCGGGCCGCCCCCGGCATAAAACTTTATTTTATTAAATTTTTGATAAAAATAACGTTAGACGGGTTCGGTTTTGCGATTACGGAACATTATAGGGTGTTTTTAAGGGTTGTTATATCCTCCCCACCTTGATTTAAATCTCGTCCTCGAGATTCACTGGAATAGGTATGGATATTTCCTTTTCATTTCAGATTCTAGCTCTATGTGTATTCTAGCCCTCTCTTCGAGTCCCACTTTACTTTGACCATAATTAATCTCTTGTGTTTGAGATTTTTGATCTTTCTATCTTCAATCTGTATGGGTTTCTCTACAAACTTATGTTTCTTACTTACCTCTATATCTTGCAAAGGTATCACCAATGTTTCGTCGGCTAAGCACTTTTTGAGATTACATACATGAAATACATCATGTATTCCTGCCATTTCTTCTGGTAGTTGTAGCTGATATGCTACAGGTCCTATTCTTTTGATAATTTCAAAAGGTCTAACATACCTTGGGCTTAGCTTTCCTCTTTTACCGAATCTGACAACTCCTTTCCATGGAGAAACTTTTAACAATACCTTATCTCCAACTTGAAATTCCAACAGTTTACATCTGTTATCAGCATAACTCTTTTGACGATCTCGTGCTGTTTTTAGTCTTTCCTTGACTTGAATAATTTTCTCAGTTGTTTCTTGTACAATCTTAGGTCCTGACAGTTGCTTCTCTCCAATTTCTGTCCAACAGACTTGGGTTCGGCATTTTCATCGATAGAGTGCTTCAAATGGTGCAGTATTGATGCTGGTATGATAGCTTTTGTTGTAGGAAAATTCTATTAAAGGTAAGTGATCATCCCATTTTCCTCCAAAATCTATTACACATGCTCTTAGTATATCTTCCATTGTTTGGATTGTCCTTTCACTTTTTCCATCTGTTTGAGGATGATAAGCTGTACTTAGGTTCAATCTAGTTCCCATTGCCTTTTGGAAACTTGTCAAAACATGAGAAGTGAAACGACTGTCTCTGTCAGGCACAATAGATAAAGGAATCCCATGTAATGAAACTATTTCATTCACATATTGCTTAGCTAATTGTTCCATACTGAAATTTTCTTTCATTGGTAAGAAATGAGCAGATTTGGTTAATCTGTCTACAATAACCCAAATTGTATCATTACCTTTTCGTGTCTAGGGTAATTTAGTAACAAAGTCCATTTTTATTAATTCCCATTTCCAAATTGGCATTTCCAATTGTTGCGGTTATCCTGAAGGTTTCTGATGTTCAGCTTTAACTTGTGAGCAAGTTACACATTTAGCAACATAATTTGCTATATCCTTTTTCATTCCTACCCACTATAAATTCTTTCTTAAGTCTTGATGCATCTTATCACTTTCAGGATGCATAGTATACTTAGATTTATGAGCTTCTTCTAGAATTCGGGTTCGTAGGTTCCCTTGAATAGGTATCCAGATTCTTTTCTTATGGAATCTCCAAATTCCATCTGCTCCTTTTTCTAATTCTTTGATCATTCCTTTTAATCCTTCAGTATTATCCTTGATTGTTGTTTCTTGTATCTTTATAATTTGATCATTTAAATCTAACTGTAGGTTTAGTCTGAGAGAGCGTACTCTTTTTGGCTTCTCATGGTACTTTAGACTTAAAGCATCCACTACTACGTTTGCTTTTCCTGCATGATACTGGATATCACAATCATAATCACTAAGGATTTCCATCCAACGTCTTTGCCTCATGTTTAATTCATTTTGTCTAAAAACATACCTTAAACTCTTATGATCTGTGAATACAACGAACTTACTACCGTAAAAAGAGTGTCTCCAAATCTTGAGGGAAAAAATTATCGCTCATAACTCTAGATCATGGGTTGTATAATTCTCTTCATGCTTCTTAAGCTGTCTAGAGGCATAAGCAATTACCTTTTGATGTTGCATTAAAACACATCCAAATCCTAACATAGATGCATCACAATAGACTACAAAGTCTTCCGTTCCTTTGGGCAAAGTGAGTATTGGTGCATTGGTTAACCTTTGCTTCAAAATCTTGAATGCTTCCTCTTGTTTTGGTCCCCATTCAAACTTAACTGATTTGCAAGTTAGTTTGGTTAATGGAATGGCTATTCTAGAAAAATCTTGAATAAAACGTCTATAATATCCTGCCAATCCAAGTCTCATTTCTGTAGGTGATTTAGGGACTTTCTATTTGGTAATCGCTTCGATTTTTGTGGGATCCACATTAATTCCTTCATGATTAACTAAATGTCCAAGGAATTGCACTTCTTGTAAACAAAATTCACATTTTGAGAATTTAGCATAACACTTTTCTTTTCTCAACAATGTAAGAAGTATATGCAAATGTTCTGCATGCTCTTCCCTACTATTCGAGTAAATGAGAATATCATCTATAAAGATAATTATGAATTTATCCAGATATGGTTTACATATCCTGTTCATCATGTCCATAAATGCGGCTGGGCCATTGGTTAAACCAAATGGCATGACTATAAATTCATAATGACCGTACCTTGTTCTAAAAGTAGTTTTAGGAATGTCCTCTTCCTGTACCTTCATTTGATGATATCCTGAGCGTAAGTCGATCTTAGAAAAGAATTGGAATGCTTGAAGTTGATCGAATAGATCATCGATTCTCGGTAGTAGGTACCGATTTTTAATTGTAACCTTATTCAATTCTCGGTAGTCAATGCACATACGCATCGATCCATTTTTCTGTTTGACAAATAATACTGGTGCTCCCCACGGTGATGAACTAGGTTGTATAAAATCTTTTTCCAATAATTCGTCTAGCTGTTTCTTCAATTCCTACATCTCCGTTGGTGCTAAGCGGTAGGGTGCTTTGGCAATTGGTGCCGTTCCTGGTATCAACTGAATCCTAAATTCAACCTCACGACCTGGCGGTAATCCAGGTAACTCTTCTGGAAAGACATCTGACAAGTTAGATACTACAGGAATATTTTTTAATTCTTTTCCTTTAGTGTTAATGATTATATACACCATTCCTCCTTTCTATTCTTAACTTGCAGCTTTCATCAAAGAGATGAATTTGGCTGACCTTGTCGGCTTGTCTCCTTTAATTGTGATCCTTTCGCTAGAGGGCTTACTTACTTGTACAGACTTTTGATCACATAGAATACGTGCATGATTGGCTACCAACCAATCCATTCCTAATACAACATCGAATCCGGCTAGATCCATTGGTAACAGATTAGTAGTAAAGTTATGACTTAAAATTTCTATCCATCCTTCCTGAAGGATTTCGCTTATTTTGGTAGAATCTCCATTTGCCTTCTCCACTAGACAGTCTTGGTGAAGTTTAGTTAAGGGTTGATTGAGAAGTTTATAGAAAGAAGTATTTATAAAAGTTTGGTTTGCACCAGAGTCAAATAATACTTTAGCATAAACATCATTAACTAAAAACGTACCGGCAATCACGTCTGGGATCATCTTAGCTTCTTCGGCTGTCAGAATGAATGCTCTGGCAATCTTCTTGGGTCCTTCCGTTGCCTTTGCTTTGTTGTTTGTTGCTAGAGCTAGTTTCTGATAGTTTGGCTTGATATGGCCAGCTTCTCCGCAGTTGTAGCATACTCTGGCACTAGCTTTCTTCCTACAGTCTTCTTTCTTATGTCCTGGTATTTGCAAAAGTTGCAGGACACAGCACACTCTCCTGGGTGCTTTCTTTTGCAAAACTTGCAGTAGAGTGAAGAGGAAGAACCGGTTCCTTTTCCGCGGTAAGAATTACCATAACGTAGTTCTTGGGTAATCTTTTGAGCTAAATTCTTTTTCTAATTCTCCTCTTACGTGCGTACCAATTCATCTGTCAAGGTGTTGGCAAGTTCTACTACTTCTTCTATTGTTTGTGGTCGAGCTGCCTTGAAAATATGTCTGATCTCATTGATTAATCCCCGGATGTAACGGGAGATTAACACTGGTTCTGGTGAGGCTAGAGTTGGTACTATCCTTGCATATTCAAAGAATGTGGTAGTATATTCCCTGCAATCCACCCCAATCATGTGACAACTGTGTTCTGTAATCGATGTATAATGTAAAAAATTTTGATTATTAATAAGAAAATGTGCTTTGGTGTTATTATATGTGTTTTGGTGTTATTATGTGTATATTTGTTTTTGATGATTTTACGATTTGATTCGATTCTGATTTCAAGCTTTAAATCGCTTTCTGGAAGGTTATACGCAAACTGGTGCGTAAACGCAGTCAGTTTAACGCGACAAACACTCTGGAATAGTGACATAGGCTTAACATACCTTAAATAACCTTAACATAACTTAGAAACAAGTTTTGGATGGTTTGGTGTGTTGAAATCAAGTTTGTTCGATCGTAGGGACTATTTGTGTCAAACTGTGAAAGTATGCCGATTTGTTTAGTAACGAACATTCCGGAACTAGATCATAAGTTAAACATACCCTAAATATCCTTTACATAGCTTAGAAATAGGCTTTGAGGGGTTTGGTATGCTAAAATAAACTTTATTGATCAACAGGGACTAAAAGCGTGAAAAAGTGCACAAGTTTGCATTTTCGCGCATATCTTACGTTCTGAATATATCCGGACATCCAAAAATTTATGCAATCATTAAAATACTTTATTTTAGTGATTGGCATGATAAAATTCCATTCGTCGCTTAATTTGGATCGTTTTTGCGTTCGTTACGACTTCCGTCGTTATTACCCGAATAACGCAACCGTACGACCAAACAAACCGACATCCGAGATGTTTTTGAGCATATTTTGAGTTTCCTATACTTTAACTTCATTTTAGAGCCTTGAAATGAGGTTAACGGGGCTTAAACGTGTCAAATATGCAGCAAAAATCAAGTTTTGCAAGTTCAGGGGCTAAATTGCAATTTCTGGAAACTATGGCAAGCTGGCCGCGTAAGATTAAGCTGTATCTTATGTGGGGCACGACAGCCTACAGATAAGAAACATTGTATCTGTCCATCCCAGCCTGTTTTTGATGGTTTTGGCAGCTGATTTGGGATACTTTGGGCTGGTTTTTGATAGTTTTAAGTGCTCCCATGGTTTTGAATACCATGTGCCCAAGTGGAGGGCCAAGATCGAAGCACGGAATGCGAGAAACGATCCTAATGGTTGTGGGTTTCCTATATAAACCCAACTCAACCTCATTCATTCCTCACAATCTGATTCAAATGCTCTAAGTTGAGGTTGAAACACTTCATACCTGAGCAAATTGAATCTAGATTTCCTAGCTTGGACCCTTTGTAAGTATTCTTTCGTGCTTTTTATGCGTTTTTAGCACGTAAATCAAACAGTGTTTGACTTTCAGCTTTGACCAATCAATGGTCAACACAAAGTTTGTTTGAATGGTTATAGTCCCTAGTGGCTATACCTACTGATTACCACGTTGATTAGGTGTAGTGATGAGTCGTAGTTTCGGTCAAAATGCGTATTCATGCGTATTTTGTAACCAAACTACTCTTGGGTATCAAAACACTTTGTTTTGATATCAAAACCTGTTTTCTAACTTAACTAAACATGTTTTAACATGTTTAGCTCATCACTTTTAGTTTAGTGCTTGTGTAGAGTCGTAAGTCAAGCGGTCTAAACAACCGCTAAGACTTCCGAACTAGACCCGTTTGGTCGATCATTAGGATCCGGCCAAGCATGTTTAATAACCATAGTTGTATAGGGAATAACCTTCCAAGGTTATACCTTATGGTCACTTAGTTTAGTTGGTTGTATGATAGGTAGTTTATATGCCTTAGGTAAATGACCAAAATACCCTTTTCATGCATAATTGGTAATTAAGCATATGTAACTTAACATTTGCCACTTAAACTAATTATGTAACATGTTTAGGCATATAATACTTGTCATAGGACTAGTTAGACATCTCGAACGTGCTTATGCGTGCACGACGTGTTAAAGTAGCGTAAGCTACCTTAATGTCATGACGGGTCGAAACCACTTAGGTTAGGTTCCGTTTTAGGATGTAGGCTTTGTTAAACCATATCATATGAGTTCCAATACTCATTTGGTTTATGAGACCTCATTCTATCCGTTCTTCCGATTTAGGTGTCGATTTATTGACTAGGCAATTCGATTAATATGTGCTACTTGATTTCCTTGGTTTGCCTGAGCTTCGTTGAGTTCTTTAGATCAAGGATACTTGCAGTTCAATTTGAGTACATAGTTACCTATTTTACTATTTTCAATTGTTTTGGGGTGATTCATATGTGTTAAATGTTTTCGAGGTTTTAACGATGGTTTCAAAAACGATTGATATGGTTTATACAAAATTAATAACGATTTCGATAATGTGAACAAACTTGTTGGACGTATTTACATAACAAATGACATTCATTAACATTGATCAAGCCGACCAGTATTAGGTTATGGTACCATAGGATCTGACAAATCCTGTTATCAGACTGCACCCATGGTTATGTGTGGGTTAGGTGGGTAACGACTGAATCTGTGATTGTTAACTTATCCTTTGGTGGTTTGTTAATGCGAGAAGCGAGATAGTCGAGTCACGAAGGTTTGGATGTTACTAGCGAGAGGGCTAAAAGTAGTTTTCACAATTAAAACGAGGTTGATTTAAACTACTTAAACGAGTTAAATAATTTTAGAACAATATTAAACGAGTTAAACGATTTTCAAACGAGTTGAACAAGTTAAACGAGTTGGATAAACGATTGGTTTTGGTTAGTGTTTAGATAACGGGACGGGTGTAATGTGATGGAAACATGGTAGATACGCCGCTGGTACTTCTTATATATAAGTGTTTTCATCATATTACATACCGTGGCGTTATTTAGTTCACTTGGGTAAATGATTTGAAACGATGTCACACAACGATGTTTTCTAAATAATATAAACCATACGAGTTTTATTAACGAGTTTTTACGAGATGTCATACAATTTGGTTTACTAAAACAAATGTTTTGGAGTTAAGAATCATGGCTACGAGATTTTATAAGTTATAACCATCTTGATTTGAGATGGTTAATTATGCTGCAATAATGTGCACTTTTCAAAACAAGGTTTGTAATAAGGTATTGCAACATGTAAACTAGCCATGAATCCGACACTTATAAAACCTATGTGCTCGCCAGCATTTCTTTGCTGACTTTGTTTTTACATATGTTTCAGGTGGTGATTGAATGATGTTGATTGCTAGGATGCATGTTCACAAAGGATCTGGACAAGGCCTTAGTGATCTAATAATAATGATAGTCTATGTTTAACTTGTTTGTTTGGTTTAAAGACAATGTAAATTACTAAATGAATCAATAAAACGGAACTTTTGTATCCATGGTTGTGAAACAATAATTCTGTTGCAACACTCCCCGACGTTTCCGCTGCGGTTTCGTTGTTTTAACGCGGTCGGGGTGTGACTGAAGAAGTTGGTATTAGAGCCAATGGTTATAGGGAATTAGGTTATTAGTAATGCTTTGACCTAGACTATAACTTTCTAGGACCCTAACGCAAGAAAATTTGCTTTTAGATTTTTAAGACAATACCGTCACCTATCCTTAGTTGAAAACCCCAATGAGATCACAAATTTCAAATCCGCTTTGAAAACTAATCATTTCTTCGTAAATGATTTGTTATAAGGTTTTGAACCCTCTAAGTTTTCAAAAATCTCGTCAAAGTTTGGGTCTAAATAGTGTGAACACGTGCAAACTGGAAGTGTGAATGCCTGTACCATGAGTTTTCTGTCTAAGGCTAGAGTGTTCGTACAAATCCACATAATCGGAACAGTCACTCTTACCTAGGAACTCTTGGGGTGAGTGTTCACTTATGGCCGAGCATGTATTCAGTGATACATTATTTTGACCCATTTACTTTGATTAGTCACTGCGTGTCGTTTGTTTGTTCGAGGTAACGAACGAATGATCGCCTTCCTTATGTTTTGTCGATGTTTTCCATACCTCTTGTGTTTTTCCAATTGTTGACCTCACTCATTTCTCATGTTTCCTTGTTCTTTTTAGACAATGCCTCCTCGACGTGATGCACAACCTTTAACCAATGAAGAAGTCGCAGCCCTTGTCGCTCAACAAATGGCTGCAGTACTTCCGAACGTAGTAACCCAGATCCATCAGTTATACAACAACAATAATAACAATAATGCCCAGTGTAATTTCAAGAATTTCAATTATGCTAAACCGTCGAAGTTTTCTGGGTCACAAGGGGCAACTGCGCTCCTACAATTGGTCGAGAGTATCGAGAGCACATTCAGACATGTGCAATGTCCTAATGAGCGTAAGGTTGAGTTTGCATCAAGTGTATTCGAGAAGCGTGCTTTTACATGGTGGAACGGTGTGATGCGTGATAAGGGTGCCGATGTGGCAATGGCACAAACATGGGAAGAGCTTCGAGCTCTCATCATGAAAGAGTTTTGTCCCCGTCACGAGATTCGGGCGTTGGAACGAGAATTTGACGATCTGAAACAAGATGGGGGAGAACACCGTGCGTATACAGATCGTTATGAGGAGATCGGTCTTTTGTGTCCTAGTATGGTTACCCCGTTGGAGAAAGCGATAGAGAGGTATATCGATGGTTTACCCAATTCCGTGCAAGACATTGTGACTGGCAGTAATCCTACTACTGTTCATCAAGCGATCGAGTTGTCTGCTACCCTGACTGAGTCTCAAGTCAGGAAGGGTAAACTTACCCGCAAGGGTAATAAGAAGAAGTCGACCGATTCTGTTAAATACAAGGAAAAGGGTAAGGGTAAGAAGAAGGGAGAGTTTTCCAAGAAGTCAAGAAAGCTCAAGGCTTCCCAAAACTTTGCCGTCACTGCTCAGAACCCACCTGCTCAACCTCCTGTGAAGAAAGTGTATGCTGGTACCGCACCTCGCTGTGCTCGCTGCAACGGTCATCATGCTGCACAACAAGCGTGCAAGCAATGCACTACGTGTGGTACACTTGGGCATATGGCCAACATTTGTCGTTTGGGTCAGAATCAAGCCGCTCAGAATCCAGCATAGGTTCTGGAGAATGCTGCTAGATTCCCACCGGGTTCGTGTTACAATTGCGGAGAGTTTGGTCACTTCCACAACAACTGCCCGAGGTTAGTGAATGCGAACGTAAATCCAAATGCCATTGCAAACACAAATCCCGCCCGTGGACGAGCGTACAATCTGAATGCAAACGAGGCGAGAGCTGACAACGAGGTTGTCAATGGTATGTTTTTTGTTAACCATCAACTTGCATCTATTCTTTTTTATTCTGGTGCCGATAGGAGTTTTGTTTCATTATCTTTTGAGCCTTTACTTGCGATACCTAGAACTAAACTGAGGAAACACTTATCTGTCGAAGTTGCTACTGGAAAACCTCTTGTTCTCGATTCTGTTATTAGCAATTGTTAGTTGAACCTTGATAACCATCTTTTTCCTATTGATCTCATACCTATGCAACTTGGGAATTTCGTCGTTATCGTAAGGATGGATTGGTTAGCTAAGCTTCATGCTGAGGTGGTTTGTTTCGATAAGATTATTCGTATTCCTCTATCATCTGGCGATATTCTAAAGGTTCGTGGCGAGAAACCATCAGGTGGTTTGAAACTCATGTCGTGTACAAAAGCCCAAAGTTATTTGCGAAAAGGATATGTTGCTTTTTTGGCACATGTCACCGAGGAGAAGGGCAAAAGCAAGCGTATTCAAGATATTCCGATTGTTCAAGATTATCCAGAGGTGTTTCCCGATGAACTGCCTGGTTTGCCTCCAGTTCGTCAAGTCGAGTTTCATATTGACCTTGTACACAATGCCAACCCGATTGCGAAAGCACCTTATCGTCTTGCGCCATCTGAGATGCAAGAGTTATCGAAACAGCTTTAAGAGTTATCTGATAAAGGAATCATCCGACCGAGTTATTCAACCTAGGGTGCTCCTGTCCTCTTTGTGAAGAAGAAAGATGGATCTTTTAGAATGTGTATCAATTATCATGAGCTTAACAAGCTTACCATCAAGAATCGATATCCCCTACCACGAATTGATGATCTCTTCGACCAGTTGCAAGGTGCTTCACGCTTTTCCAAAATCGATCTGTGTTCTGGGTATCATCAGCTTCGTGTTCTCGAAGAAGATATTCCCAAAACTGCCTTCCGTACGAGATATGGTCATTACGAGTTCACTGTCATTCCTTTTGGTTTGACAAATGCTCCAGCCATTTTCATGGACTTAATGAATAGGGTCTGTAAACCTTATTTAGACAAGTTTATCATTGTGTTCATCGACGATATTCTCATTTATTCAAAGTCTCGAGCCGATCACGAGCAACACCTTCGTTTGACATTGGAACTCCAGAAGAAGGAACAACTTTTCGCCAAATTCTCCAAGTGTGAATTCTGGCTTAAGGAAGTTCAGTTCCTAGGTCATATTGTCAACGAGCAGGGTATTCATGTGGATCCATCCAAGATTGTTGCAATTATGGATTGGAATACACCAACGACACCCACAGAAGTTCGTTCTTTTCTTGGTCTCGCTGGATATTATCGACGTTTCATTTCGAATTTCTTGAAGATCGCGGTTCCACTCACTCCTTTGACTCAGAAGAATAAGCCTTTTGAGTGGGGACCCAAACAAGAAGAAGCTTTCCAAACGCTGAAACAGAAGCTATGTGATGCTCCTGTTCTATCTTTGCCCGAAGGAAACGATGATTTCGTTGTCTACTGTGATGCATCTAATTTAGGCCTTGGTTGTGTTCTTATGCAATGAGGTAAAGTTATAGCTTATGCGTCTAGACAGTTGAAAGTTCACGAGAAGAACTATACGACTCATGATCTTGAGTTAGGAGCTGTGGTTTTCGCGCTTAAAATCTGGAGACACTATCTTTATGGTACAAAGTGTGTGGTTTTCACAGACTACAAAAGTCTCCAGCATATTCTTAATCAGAAGGAGTTGAATATGAGGCAACAACGCTGGGTTGAACTCCTGAGCGATTACGATTGCGAAATTCGCTACCATCCTGGTAAGGAAACTGTTGTAGCCGATGCGCTAAGTCGAAAGGAGTGAGTCAAGCTTCATTCTGTTCGAGCTCTATCCGATATTCAATCTCGTGTTCTTCAAGCTCAGCGGTCTTGTGTGATCAAAGGCTTTTTGAAATATGAGTTACCGCTTCAACTCGAGCTTAAACTCGAAAGAAAAGACGATGGTTTACTCTATTTCAAGGATCGTTTGTGGATTCCGAAACAAGACGATCTTCGCACTTTGGTAATAGACGAATCTCACAAGTCTCGATATTCTATCCATCCTGGTGCTGATAAAATGTACAAGGATCTCCGTACTCAGTATTGGTGGCCTGGTATGAAAAAGGATGTTGCCTTGTATGTATCGAAATGCCTAACTTGTCTCAAAGTCAAGGCTGAACATCAACAACCTTCTGGTTTGCTTGTACAACCAGAGATACCAGTTTGGAAGTGGGAGAACATTGCGATGGATCTCATCACAAAGTTACCGCGTACATCTAGAGGTCATGTTGCTATTTGGGTTGCTATCGATCGATTAACGAAATCAGCTCATTTTATTCCGATTCGCGAGGATTTATCTGCTGATAAACTTGCAAAGATTTATGTTGATGAGATTGTGTCACGACATGGTGTTCCTTTGGATATCATTTCCGATCGTGATGCTCGGTTTTCATCTCATTTTTGGAAGACCATGCAATCTGCTTTGGGAACCCAACTAAATCTAAGCACTGCTTATCATCCCCAAGCAGATGGACAAACCGAGAGGACGATTCAAACTTTGGAGGATATGCTTAGAGCATGCGTGATAGACTTTGGTGGTAATTGGGATTCTCACCTTCCATTGATCGAATTCTCTTACAACAACATTTATCATGCTAGCATTAATATGGCACCGTTCGAAGCTCTTTACGATCGAAAATGTCGTTCACCTGTCTGTTGGAATGAGATCGGTGAAGCTCAGCTTACTGGACCTGAGCTCATTCTGGAAACAACAGACAAAATCAAGAAAATCCGCGATAATCTTGTAACAGCTAGAAGCCGTCAAAAGAGTTATGCAGATATGCGACGCAAGCCCTTAGAATTTCAAGTCGGAGACCGTGTCATACTCAAGGTGTCACCTTGGAAGAGAGTGGTGAGATTTGGAAAGAAAGGAAGGAAAACTTTCAACTCGATATGTTGGACCATTTGAGATTGTTGAAAGAATTGGAAAGGTTGTCTATCGACTAGAGCTACCTCTAGAGCTTGGAAATATTCATCCGAATTTTCACGTGTCCAATTTGCGAAAGTGTTTAGCTGATGCTGATCTTCACATTCCACTCGACGATATCCAAATCGATGAAACAATGCATTTTGTGGAGAAACCCGTGGAGATAATGGACCGTGCAATCAAACAGTTGAAGAACAAACGGATTCGATTGGTCAAAGTTCGTTGGGAATCCAAACGTGGCCTAGAATTTACTTGGGAATGTGAGGACCAAATGAAGGCGAAATATCCACATTTTTTTTCACAAGTTTCCTCTAGTTAAAATTTAGGGACGGAATTTCCTAAAGTAGGGGAGACTGTGACAACTGTGTTCTGTAATCGATGTATAATGTAAAACAATGTTGATTATTAATAAAACAATGTGCTTTGGTGTTATTATATGTGTTTTGGTGTTATTATGTGTATATTTGTGTTTGATGATTTTACGATTTGATTCGATTCCGATTTCAAGCTTTAAATCGCTTTCTGGAAGGTTATACGCAAACTGGTGCGTAAACGCAGTCAGTTTAATGCGACAAACACTCCGGAATAGTGACATAGGCTTAACATACCTTAAATAACCTTCACATAACTTAGAAATAAGTTTTGGATGGTTTGGTGTGTTGAAATCAAGTTTGTTCGATCGCAGGGACTATTTGTGTCAAACTGTGAAAGTATGCTGATTTGTTCAGTAACGAACGTTTCGGAACTTGATCATAAGTTAAACATACCCTAAATATCCTTTACATAGCTTAGAAATAGGGTTTGAGGGGTTTGGTATGCTAAAATAAACTTTATTGATCAACAGGGACAAAAAGCGTCAAAAAGCGCACAAGTTTGCATTTTCGCGCATATCTTACGTTCTGAATATATCCGGACATCCAAAAATTTATGTAATCATTAAAATATTTTATTTTAGTGATTGGCATGATAAAATTCCATTCGTCGCTTAATTTGGATCATTTTTGCGTTCGTTACGACTTCCATCGTAATTACCCGAATAACGCAACCATACGACCAAACGAACCAACATCCGAGATGTTTTTGAGTATATTTTGAGTTCCCTATACATTAACTTCATTTTAGAGCCTTGAAATGGGGTTAACGGGGCTTAAACGTGTCAAATATGCATCAAAAATCAAGTTTTGCAAGTTCAGGGGCTAAATTGCAATTTGTGGAAACTATGCCAGGCGGGCCGCGTAAGATTAAGTTGTATCTTATGTGGGGCGCGATAGCATGCAGATCAGAAACATTGTATCTGGCCATCCCAGCCTGTTTTTGATGGTTTTGGCAGCTGATTTGGGATACTTTGGGCTGGTTTTTGATAGTTTTAAGTGCTCCCATGGTTTTGAATACCATGTGCCCAAGTGGAGGGCCAAGATCGAAGCACGGAATGCGAGAAACGATCCTAACGGTTGTGGGTTTCCTATATAAACCCAACTCAACCTCATTCATTCCTCACAATCTGATTCAAATGCTCTAAGTTAAGGTTGAAACACTTCATACCTGTGCAAATTAAATCTAGATTTCCTAGCTTGGACCCTTTGTAAGTATTCTTTCGTGTTTTTATGCGTTTTTAGCACGAAAGTCAAAAAGTGTTTGACTTTCAGCTTTGACCAGTCAATGGTAAACACAAAGTTCGTTTGAACTTTGCAACGTGAGCGTAATCACGATGGTTATAGTCCCTAGTGGCTATACCTACTGATTACCACGTTGATTAGGTGTAGTGACGAGTCGTAGTTTCGGTCAAAATGCGTATTCATGCGTATTTTGTAACCAAACTACATTTGGGTATCAAAACACTTTGTTTTGATTTCAAAATCTGTTTTCTAACTTAACTAAACATGTTTTAACATGTTTAGCTCGTCACTTTTAGTTTAGTGCTTGTGTAGAGTCGTAAGTCAAGCAGTCTAAACAACCGCTTAGACTTCCGAACTAGACCCGTTTGGTCGATCATTAGGATCTGACCAAGCATGTTTAGTGACCATAGTTGTATAGGGAATAACCTTCCGAGATTATACCTTATGGTCACTTAGTTTAGTTAGTTGTATGATAGGTAGTTTATATGCCTTAGGTAAATGACCAAAATACCCTTTTCATTCATAATTGGTAACTAAGCATATGTAACTTAACATTTGCCACTTAAACTAATTATGTAACTTAACATTTGCCACTTAAACTAATTATGTAACATGTTTAGGCATATAATACTTGTCATAGGACTAGTTAGACGTCTCGAACGCGCTTATGCGCGCACAACGCGTTAAAGTAGCGTAAGCTACCTTAATGGGACATGACGGGTCGAAATCACTTAGGTTAGGTTCTGTTTTAGGATATAGGCTTTGTTAAACCATATCATATGAGTTCCAATACTAATTTGGTTTACGAGACCTCATTCTATCCGATCTTCCGATTTAGGTGTCGATTTATTGACTAGGCGATTCGATTACTAGGTGCTACTTGATTTCCTTGGTTTGCCTGAGCTTCGTTGAGTTCTTTAGATCAAGGATACTTGCAGTTCAATGTGAGTACATAGTTCCCCTATTTTACTGTTTTCAATTGTTTTGAGGTGATTCATATGTGTTAAATGTTTTCGAGGTTTTAACGATGGTTTCCAAAACGATTGATGTGGTTTATACAAAATTAATAACGATTTCGATAATGTGAACAAAGTTGTTGGACGTATTTACATAACGAATGACATTCATTAACATTGATCAAGCTGACCAGTATTAGGTTATGGTACCATAGGATCTGATAAATCCCGTTATCATACTGCACCCATGGTTATGTGTAGGTTAGGTGGGTAACGACTGAATATGTGATTGTTAACTTATCCTTTGGTGGTTTGTTAATGCGAGAAGCGAGATAGTCGAGTCATGAAGGTTTAGATGTTATTAGCGAGACGACCAAAAGTAGTTTTCACAATGAAAACGAGGATGATTTAAACGACTTAATCGAGTTAAATGATTTTAGAACAATATTAAACGAGTTAAACGATTTTGAAATGAGTTGAACAACTTAAACGAGTTGGATAAACGATTGGTTTTGGTTAGTGTTTCGATATCAGGACAGGTGTATTGTGATGAAAACATGGTAGATACGCCGCTGGTACTTCTTATATATAAGTGTTTTCATCGTATTATATACCGTGGCGTTATTTAGTTCACTTGGGTAAAAGATTTGAAACGATGTCACACAACGATGTTTTCTAAATAATATAAACCATACGAGTTTTATTAACGTGTTTTTACGAGATGTCTTACAATTTGGTTTACTAAAACAAATGTTTTGGAGTTAAGAATCATGGCTACGAGATTTTATAAGTTATAACCATCTTGATTTGAGATGGTTAATTATGCTGCAATAATGTGCACTTTTCAAAACAAGGTTTGTAATAAGGTATTGCAACATGTAAACTAGCCATGAATCCGACACTCTTATAAAACCTATGTGCTCGCCAGCATTTCTTTGCTGACTTTGTTTTTACATATGTTTCTGTAACACCCCGAAAACGGGTTTGGTAATTAACCCATGTTAATACTAAAAGACGGGTAAAGTGCCGCTAGTAGTAAAAATAACCCGGTAAATATTCGGGATTTAATAAGAAATCCTAATATTAAATACAAGCGAAACAAAGTTTTAATGAATTGAGTTTATGAGAGCCCGAGTTAACGGGACTTAAAATACTACGGATTATAACTCCCGGAACCCACCAAGTAACTAGGAGTATTAACTTAGTTAGTTAATGTCTTGACAGAATAGAACTAATGTGGCTAAGATACCCCTTTAAATATCTTGTGTAAAGTGAAGGGACTAAACATGGACAATTGAATTAAAGTTTCAATTAAATAAAGTAGTAAACACAAAACACACATATACGTGGTGTGTGTTCTGCGATTTCAACCAGACAAGGAGGAGGTCCCAAGCTTTAACCCTAAAACACAGAAAATCAACAAATTGAAGCTCAAATCAAAACCCAAATCGATGCATGAACGCATATAAATGATCACCTAGTCGTGGGGATCACAAGGTATGTCGAATTTTCAGATTTGGTGATACTTTGAGATTATGATGAACAATCATAATCGAAATTCTGGAATGAATGTTAAATCTATGAGTGTTATTTTGATTATATCTTGCTTTAGAAGCAAACCCTAGTAGAAATCTTGATGAATTGTTGTCAAACAAGGGATTTGATAATTACCCTATTATGAGCTAAGTGGGTTTTGGTTGAATTGATGAAATTGATGTTCTAATGGTGTTTATAAACATCATACTAACTCATAAGAATGAACTACTTGAGCAAATTAGAGATTTTGTTAAGAGTTCATAAGTAACTAGAAGTGGGTCTAGACATAAGAGTTAAACCATGATTTTGATGATCAAAGTGGGTATATGCTTATAATGACTGAAATTTACATGTTGATTTATCATTACTTGAGGTAGGAATTTGATGACATGTTAGTTGATTTGTCACCTCAAAAGATGATGTTCACTAAGTGGTGATTTTGATGTTAATCTTGGTAAAAATAACTAGTTAGGAACTAGTTAGTAAATATGTAAAATTATGCACATTAGGTGTTTGTTAAAATGCCTAAATGAGAACTAAGTGTTGATAATGTGCCTAATTGAGTCTTGTGAACTTGATAGTGCAATCATATGTGTTAATTGGTGATTTGACTTTTAAATAGTCAAACCGACCATTAATAAAATCGAATGGTAATTGTGATAGAAAATATGTAAGATGGAATAGTCATAATTAATGATGACTAATATAACCGTCTTACGAATTATGATGATAGTTTGACGCTTGACAAGCTAGGTGGAGGCTTGGAAAGGAAGCGGGTCAAACGAAGCAAGTATGAAGGAAAAGCGTAATTCGG
The DNA here is from genome assembly GCA_030545235.1 of Helianthus tuberosus. Classification (NCBI taxonomy): domain Eukaryota; kingdom Viridiplantae; phylum Streptophyta; class Magnoliopsida; order Asterales; family Asteraceae; genus Helianthus; species Helianthus tuberosus. The sequence goes on from JARYGA010042977.1 coordinate 26,511, forward strand.
ATGCAAGGTAAGTATAGCTTACACTAGTCTTAGATTGTGGAATGTTTTCTTATCATATAAATTATGAATGAGATATCTAAACAATTGAAATATGATGTTCCGTCGTGTAGTCGAACGGAACAAGAAAATCAAAGATGATAGAAACCATAATAATGGTTAAAAAGAAGTAAATCGATAAATTTGTCATATTATGTCGAAGAAATACACGGTTTATATTTAAAATTTCCGTACGGTGTTAAACGGGAAGAGTCATGTAGAGGAGATGATAATAAATATCATTTCGCAAAGTTAAATGGTCATTTCGGCCAAACGGGTCAAAAGGTGTAGACAACACCTTTTGACTATATAGACTAATGATTCTTTTGTCGAGTCATATGCTTACAGGAATAGATATCCAATGGATATTCGCATCGTTCTTAATTAGCGAATATAAAGCAAGGTATTAAAAATCGGGTCTATTTGTTGATCCGAGCCAGGTACGCTTATTTATGATGTATGTAAAAGTGCTAATTTGGTCGAATAATTGGTGATAGCCCTTCATTGTAAAAGAAGGACCAAAATCGACCCAAACGCCCTTGTAGGCTAAATTGAACAAACAACTCTTAGAGGTTGTTTGGAAAGGAGTCTTATGATTAAACAAAAGTTTAGAACGAGTACGGGTAGTGAAAGATGTAATTCTTGGGCCAAAAGACTCCATATGAGTCTTTGCCGTAAAATGATATTTCAAGAAGTATAAATTCGGAACACATAGATATCTACTTTAAATCCAACACACATTTAGGTTGTGATGGAAGAGTACTAGATAAGAGATATAGGTTACAACGCTAGATTAGAATGAAAGCGAAGTTGAGCTTAAAAGTGCTTAAAATATCCTTAACGGGTCAAAATAAGCATACTAGTGAAAACGGGTTTAATTTGTGTAATAAACCAATGATTAGAACCTAATATGGTATATCACAATTATTTGATGAAGTGTATGAAATATAGGAATCAAATAAATACGTTTGTTTGATAAAATGCATAACCGGGTCAAAGTTTGGTATAAAGGGTAATAAGCCAAAGACTTAGAAGTCTTGAATTTTATCAAGCCGGATGTCGGATTTTAACTCCATATGATGGAGAATCAAAATACAAACATGTAGGAAGAAACGGTAGGTCAAACGGATAAGCGGTTTGAAAGATACGAAAGATTTCGTGTCAAATTACGGCAAAATGGAAAGGTGGGATGCAGGTGCCACCGTAAATTACGGTGTCCACCGTAATTTACGGTGGACCTGAAATGATTTACGGTGAAACACTCCTGATTTACGGTGGACCTTGTACAAAAATGTATTTTTTTCAGTTTCGTTTTCCGGACTCGTTTAGATGCGTTTTAAATACCGTATGACTAAAGCATTTCATGTTTATGAAATGTAGGTACTTTCTGGGATGCCGGAAGACGATCAAGCTCAGCGAAGAACCGAACACGATAAAGATACACGCTTCCGCACATTGCAACGTTGTAGATTTTAAACAACGAATTCGATCACGTTTTGTAGAATAACCTATGATTTGTAAAAGTTTTAATAAACCCGTATTTTTATAGCATGTGTAGTCTTAACTACACATCTAATTATTGGTATTTACATATAAAACAACTAGGGTGTTACATTTCAGGTGGTGATTGAATGATGTTGATTGCTAGGATGCATGTTCACATAGGATCTAGACAAGGCCTTAGTGATCTAATAACAATGATAGTCTATGTTTAACTTGTTTGTTTGGTTTAAAGACAATGTAAATTACTAAATGAATCAATAAAACGAAACTTTTGTATCCATGGTTGTGAAACAATAATTTTGTTGCAACACTCCCCGACGTTTCCGCCGTGGTTTCGTTGGTTTAACGCGGTCGGGGTGTGACAAATCATTCTATGATTTAGAAACTTATTAGCAATTTGTTCCTTTTCATGAGGAGGACATAACTTTCTTTCAACTATCTCTTTAAAGTTGGTCCATTCCATATTGTAAACCGTATCACTTCCTCTTGATTGGAGAATGGTATTCCACCACTCTAATGCTCCATCTTTGAAAAGATTAGAGGCATACATAAGCTTATCCTCATCTGCATACTTACTTATTTTTAAGACTGCTTTGGTCTTTTCTACCCAGCTCAAAGCTGAAATGGCTACTTCTTTACCTGAGAATTCTATCGGTTTGCATGATAAGATTTTTTTATAAGAACAACTATAAGAGATGGTTCTTCTTCTTTTTGGAATTGGAGCATTGAGAAGAACTCTATCATTCACACTATGACTTGGCTCGTTGTAGGTATGTTTATGTTGATACAACAAATACAAGACCAAGGCCTGTAGCGATATCTCTGGGGTAAAAGGGTTCAGAGGTTCGATTAGCCTAACGCAGGTCGTGGGGTCCCCCCACGTTTGCAAGACGTGGAGAGAGATTCACTAGTATTATTTTTATCTTCCTTAGATCTTGAGCTGATTAGAAATCAGCCTAGAAAGCGATCGTTGGTGAAGATGAATTATTTAGTGTGAAGAAGAGAAGCAAGCATGAAGCTAGTTCTCAAGAGGGAGAAGGAGAATCAGAGAGTTAGAGTGACATCTGCTGATCCTGGAGTGAATGGCATGGTGGAATGGCCTGCATTTTATAGGGGAAGGTGTTTCTCAAAGGAGAAACCCGTGACTAGTGAATATGTGCTTGCAGTGAGGGGTTTACCCATTTTGGGGGTTGAAGGGTTTGGACCTGCGGACAAAAGGGTGTGCTCTCCAACATGTTCTGGTTGCGGCTGGGCAGAAGGTTTCACACGTTAAGTGTTGATGTGACCAGACACTGTGCTTGTCCTTTTTACTGTTCATGACCGTTGGACCATTTTCGAACCTTTTAACCTTTTAAGCTGTTGTGTCTCTAATAAGTTTATTAAGGTTTGAGCTACCCCCGTCATCAGCCCCCCAAGTCAGAGGTATTTGGGGTGTAAGCTCAAATGCTTCTGACTTTTGTACACGATTTTTATTGCTTAAAGGCTTCAAGGCTTGAAAGGTTATCAGGCGTCTAAGTTTTTTGGATTTGAATTTTGAAATGACAGTTAATGTGATGGATGGCAGTTTTTTGACTTTTGCGTAATAATAACTGCCTATACTTCACTTTCTTTTTTCTTTTGATCGCCTCTCCTGGGTGCTAGCAAAGATCTGTATGTGAGTTATTCTTGTCTCACTAGATAGGAAGTTGAGGCTTTTTGTAAATAATGGGGGATCGATCTAAAGTTTAATCCGGTGGCTCCGGGTTTTAGATAAATCGATCGATCAGTGTCCCGCTAGTTCGATTGCTCTTTATTGCTGTCATTTCGAGTTTTCCAACTTGTGTCATTCGTTTTTGGTCTTTGTTTTGAATATTTTACAGTATTATCGTGTGTCGCTTGGTTAGTTGCGTCCTCAAGGTCTTGCTGGGACTTTACACTTTGAGGTCTTGTGATATGGTATGACCCATCGTTGTTGTTTCGATGTTTCTTACGGTTGACCAAGAATGACGATTGGGTCACGTTTGAGACATCCCAAGTTGATGTTTGTTTGACTTCCTTAATGGTTACTACCGTTTGTTCTTGGAAGGACCGAATTTTCTGGATTTCTGAGTCCATTGTTTTCTTCAAGCTTGTTTGGAGGCACCCTGATGCTATGTTAAACAAGCTTAAGCCATTTGAGCCTGAACTAGATAGTTGGTTGTTAAAAGCCATTAGGAAGTGTCTTTCAAGGCTTCGTCCCTTTCCTGAACACTTTTTAGTGTTGATGGGTGTGAGCACCTTGTGGGACATGCCGGATCGTGACCCTGTGCTCATGAGGTTTGATCAGGGTATGGTGTTTTGCCTTATGGTTTATCAAGAGTGATGATACATCTGATGTTGTGTTTGGGGATGCTGAGGCCACCCCCGGTGAAGATGTTGTTGCCAGAGGTGCTGAACACAGGTTCGAGGGTTCAGGTTATGTGAACCTTCCAAATGTCAAAGGTTTCACCAAAGTTGTTGCTTTCAAAGTCTCTACTCGTCGTTCTAGCTGCTGTTTGATAAAGACTGCTGTCCAACCATCGGTTTCTGAGCCGGTGGAACTAAGTAATGACATAGAGGCTTCAGATGATTTAGAAGTTGGGGTTGGGGAAAATAAAAAAGGGCAAGGGACGGCCCTTGGTGGTTTGGCGGGTAAAAAGGTTGTGAGCTTGAAGGGTTCCGGGAAGGGTGGTGAAGGTTCCACCAATGTTAATCCAGGGGAGGTTTATGTGCCGGATTGGAAGGTCACAGTTGGTGACAGCTTCAAGCCTTCATCCGTTTGTGAGGATGTTCTTACCCACTTTGATTCTCCTATTGTTCGACGTTCTTGCTCATCTATGGATGATAACCTGATGATTTTGAATAATGGTAATGGGTGCTTATAACCTTGTTTCCTTGCTTCCAGAGGGTTTATCCCGATTTCGCAAGAGGATGTGAGAATATGATGTCTTCTCGAAGAAGAGGGATGAGATGAATGCTTCACTAGCTACTCTAAAGAAGGAGGCAGAGGGTTATGCTGGGAGGGAGAAAAACTGATGTTGAGGATTGATGAGCTTTCTTCCCAGCACAAGACTGATATGGTTGAGTTGGAAAAACGCTTGGAGGCTGACAAGGTTTAAGTCAGGGTCGATAAGGCTGCCTTGGAGGTTTAGAAAAAGAGCCTTCTTAGAGGAGAAAGAAGGGTTAAAGGCTTCATTTGCCCAGGAAACTAGTGATAATAAATGGCTCGTTGAGGATGTATTCCAGCAAGTGGTTACTTATCTTCTCCATTCGTCAGAGTTCAAAAAAGTCTTGGGTGATGTGTACATCGAGCTTCTTGTTCATGGGAGACACCAAGGTTTGTTTGCTGGTTACAAATATTTGTGAACCTAGGAAGCCTTAGAAAAAATCTTCTCTTTTTCAACACAAAGCCTTCAAAGTATTATGGGAACAGTTTTTAAGATAGAGCATTTGATTTACTCTTATGTGGGTGAAGTCTCCGAGTGTTTTGGTAAACCTTTGCCTGTCTTGCAGGAGCTAAAACCCAAGGGCCTTAATGAGGCTGTTTGTAACGAAGTGTTGAAGTCCCTCTCGAAGAAACGTCCTTGCTTCGGAGCTAGCGAGGAAACGTGTTCTGAAGGTGGTGAGGGCTCAAAGGGTTCAAGCCTTGAAGCCTCCGAGGCAACGGGTGCAGCAGGGAGGAAAAAGAGGAAGGCTAAAAAGACCCCAGATGATGGAGGTTCGAAGAAGGATGATGCAGCAAAGTCTACCATCCCTAACGTTGCTAAGTGAAGAAGAGGCCTTAATTCATAGCTTTCTTAGCATGTCGAACAATGTTATGGGTTGTTTGTTTGAACATCTTTTTATTTTAAAGGAACCATCTAGATCCCTTGGTGGTTAAAGCCTTGGAGGCTTGTGGACAATGTTTTATGTTTGATGGCCAGTATGGCCCTTGCTATCTTTAACTTATCTTGCTATGTTGTTCTATTTATTCCCTTGCGTTTTCATTGATTTTGCATGTTGTCTTTGTTTTGGGTGGTGCATCTTATGTTATTTATACCTTAAAGGGTTCAGTGCTGCAGTCACTTAGCCTTAGGATATTTTTAACAAGAAGATACAACCTCTATCCTATGTATGATATTCACTTAGAGTATTTTTGGTTCGTAAGCCAATGTTAGGGCTTAAGGAACATTTGGTGTAGGCTGTTCAAACCCGTCTATGAGACATGCTTTTTAAGATTTCTATGAGTCTCATGGAGTTGTATTGATTTAGGAACTCACCCCTTATATAGGTCCATTCAACCCTTGAACCTATTGAGCGATGTGGCCTGGGAGCTCATCCCCTTACATGGCCCTTGCCATGGAGTTTCTTGCTAGGTTCTCAACCTGATTATAGGATAGAAAGACAAATTTTGATTCGTCGTTCATTTATTTCAAAGTAATTCGATTACTAGGGGAATAGAACAACTTTTGGGAACTGTTTGTAACACGTTTTGGTTAAACGTGGAACCTTTTAAGGTTTTTGCCATTCCAATGGCGGGGAAGCTTTTTGCCTTGCGGACCTGCCAGCTTGTATGATCCCCCTTTGTGGGCTTTAAGGGTATTGTATGGCCCTTCCTACTTAGGGCCAAGCTTTCTTGGCTTTCTTTCTTGTAGGCCTCATTATTTCGAAGCACAAGGTTCTCAGGCTTGAAACGTTCATGCTTCACCCGTGTATTGTAATACAATTCCATGTTTTGCTTGTACCTCGCTTTTTGTATGGCTGCTTGATCACGAGCCTCTTCGAGGAGTTCCAAATTCAACATTGTCTCTTTCTTATTTGATTCGAGGTCGATGTCGAGTGTTCTTTGTATTGTTACTCCGATTTCGGCTAGGAATACAACCTCTGATCCAAACACTGGGCTGTAGGGTGTTTTCTTGCGGCTCGTTTTCTTGGTTGTTCGAATTTCCAATAGCACATTGGGAAGCTATTCGAGCCAGTTGTTGTTGTATCTTTCCAATCGAGATTTAATCCTTTCAACAATGTTGTTGTTTGTCCTATTAAATTGGCCGTTGGATTGTGGGTGAGCTACCGAGCTGAATACTTGGGTTATTTTGAACTCCTTACACCAGGAGCTAGAAGGCTTCTCGGCAAACTACTTCCCGTTATTCGTGACTAGTACCCCTGGAGCCCAAAACGACAGATTATGTTTTCGTAAACGAAATCAATGAACTGTTTCCCTGAGATTTTTGCCAATAGTTTTACTTTTGGCCACTTGGTGAAGTAGTTCACGGATACCAATAAGAGCTTGACTCCTCATTTGGCTAGTGGGGATGGACCAACGATGTTGATTCTTTACTTGTGAAATAGCCAAACCGAGGAGATGGGAACAGGGTCATGTTTGAGGCTTTTGGGTACCGGAGCATGTAACTGACAAGCTTCATACTTTCGCAATTGTTCGGAGGTATCTCGATGCATGGAAGGCCAAAAGTGTTCGAGGTTCATCAACTTTGACACTACCGATTTTGGGCCACAATGAGCTCCACATATCCCTTCGTGAACCTCTTTGATCAGATATTGGCTTTGTTCTGGGCCAACGCGTCGAGGTAGTGGTGCAACGTATCCTTTTTGTAAAGGATATCTCCTTGTAACACATATTGCCTTGACTTGATACGAACCCTTTTAGCCTTAGTCTGGTCATTAGGTAATTCACCATTTTGAGGAACCTTTCAATGGGAGTCATCCAATTTGGCCCTTTTTTAGTGATCACATCTTGAACCTCAAATCTTCGGATGGATGAGGTTTTTAACACCTCAATTAGTACCTTCTTGGTGAGGTGGGCAAACGTAGGAGATACAAGTTTGCTTAGTGCATTAGTTTTCTTGTTTTGAGATCTTGGAACTTTTTTGATGGAAAATGTTTGAAATGTGTTCATCAATTCCTTTGATTTCTCTCGGTACTAATACATGTTGGGTTCTTTTGCTATGTAGCTGTTATTGTCTTAGCTTGAGAGAGTCTGTAAGGACTTGAAGCTTTTGAACCCCCATTTCTTTGGCTATGTAGTTGTCATTTATTTGGTTTGAAACAAGCAACGAGTCTGTGAAGACTTGAAGCCTTTTGACACCCATATTTTGCAAGCTTGAGCCCAGCAATCAATGCTTCATACTCAGCTTTGTTGTTTGCAGTCTGAAATTCAAGACGAAGGGCGTACGTGAATTACAATTCGTTAGGATCAATTAGAACTAGCCCTGCTCATGACCCTTCAATGCTGGAAGCTTCGTCGGTAAAGAGCTTCCAGGTATCGGGGTTGGAGGGTTCAGCTGCAGTTGTATTAACTTCTGTTATGGCTTCTTTAGGGACTTATAAGATGAAGTCAGCCAAGATTTGAGCTTTGACAACTTTTCTCAGGACATAGGTGATTTTGTGTTCACCTAGTTTCACAACTCATTTGGCTAATCGTCTGAAATTTTCTTGTTTTTCAAGCACATTCTTAATTGGTTAGTCAATGATCACTTGTATCGGGTGTTACTGAAAGTACCTTCGAAGCCTTCTAGCCGTTTGGGCTAGGGCTAGAGCAAGTTTTTTTTTTTTTTTTTTTCAAAGAAGAATATTTGATTTCTGCTAATTTTGAAGTTTTGAAAAAGTAAACGGGTATCTGAACTTTGTTTCGTTCAATGATTAGAGCCGTACTTATGGTATTTTCAGCAATCGAAAGGTAGATAGAGGCCATTTCTCCTGTTTCTGGAGCCGAAATGGCTGGGAGTGAAGCTAAGTGTTGCTTCATTTGGTTGAAGGCTTCCTTTTGAGGTAAAACGCTTCAAAGCTGTAGGCTTTCCATTGAAAGTCTTTCTTGTTAGCACATCCTTTGAGGGTTGGCTTTTATGCTTTGTTTCCCCATGATGTGCCCTAGGAACGAGCACTTGACTGGATTAAGCTTTCATGTTTATCTTTCTCGAGGTTTGGAAGGTTTCTTGTATGTCATTGAGCATTTGGTATTCCGTTTTGCTCTTGATCATCAAATCGTCAAAATAAGCTTTAATGTTCTTGCCGATTTGTCCGGCAAACGCTTTGTCAACCAGACGTTGATAAGTGGCACCTGCATTTCTTAAACCAAAAGGCATTTTTTGATAGCAAGATATATCTTTATCAGTGTGGAATGTAGTTTTTTATTTTTTATTTTTATTAGGATCTGATGGTAACCCTTTTAGGTGTCAAGAAGACACTTGGACGGGAAGCCTGTGAGCGAGTTAACCTTGAGGTCTATCTGGGGCAGCGAGTAGCAATCCTTTGGGCATGCTTTGTTCAAGTCTTTAAAATCGATATACATTCTTCAAAACTTTTCGAGTTTTCGAACCATTACGGGATTGGCCACCCATGATTGATACTTAACCTCTCCAAGGATTTTGGTTAGAGCAAGCTTTTCTATCTTTTGTATAATGGGCTTATTATCAGATGGGATCCATAATTCATATTTCAATAATGCTACGGGGGATGCTGGTCATATATTCCGGGCACTAAGCAAAGACGTAGTGCAAGAGCAACTTTTCAAGGTATGAGAGGGTTTCATTGGAAAGGTTAGTGTTTACCCTTATCCCCTGTTGACGATATTTTGGGTTTATCTTCAACCCTTGTTCATCGTCTTCGTCCTTTCTTGAGCTTTCCCCTTCAACCACAAAAGCTTCTTGGGTAGGTTGAAGGGTTGCGATCCCTTTTTCAGTGGGAAACTTCACAGTGCCTTGACCAACTAAAACTGCCATTCCGAACACACCTTGCCCTGGCCTTCCTATGATGATATCATAGTTGGAAGGGATATTGATCACCGCAAAAGTGAGTTGTTCGGTTCATCACTTTGTTCTCTCGTTGAACAAACATAATGGGTTATTTGGCCTAAAGGCTTGATAGGTATATCTGCGAAACCTTCAGACTGTTGAAGCTTTGAACGCTCATCGTCGCTGAGAGGATTAAAGCGTTTCAAGCTTTTCATCAGCTGAGAGGGTTAAAACATTTCTCAAGCATAATTTTGGATGATTCAGATTGTTGAAGCTTTGAACGCTCATCATCGCTGAGAGGGTTAAAGCGTTTCAAGCTTTTCATCAGCTGAGAGGGTTAAAGCATTTCTTAAGCATGATTTTGGAGGATTAAGACTGTTGAAGCTTTGAACGCTCATCGTCGCTGAGAGGGCTAAAGCGTTTCAAGTTTTTCATCAGCTGAGAGGGTTAAAGCTTTGTTTTCAAGGTCGACCATGCTCACTTCCTACTTTTATTCTTCAACCATTTTGTCCTTGACCCCTTTAACCAAGTAAGCCAGTTCGGACTTGACGGCTTTTTCGATCCTCTTTTTGGGTTGGAAGCAATTATTGGTATGGTGACCTTTCTATTCGTGAAACTCACAATACTGGCTTGATTTTTCTAATCTTTTGTTTTTTGGCAAAGGTTGAGGAGGGTGGAAGCTGTGTTTTACCTCTTCGGTTGCCAAGATCTCTTGCGGAGTCTTGGTTAAGGCTGTAAAGTTTATGGTTTTTTCTCGGCTTGGAGGGTTTCGGCCTTCAGGCCTTCAGGAATCCGAACCTTTGAACCATTTGTCATAAAAGCCATACTGGAAGCTCCAGTTAAGAGTTCTCTCTCTTTTTTCTTTGATGTCTTCAGCTTATTCTCCTCGAATGTGGGCTTCAGCCCTTTCGAGTGTTCCTTCAAGGGTTTTGGGCAGGCATTTATTGAAGTCTCTTGTGAGATATTTGGAATTTATAGCATTCATGAACCCTGCAACCCTAACCTTTTCATCGGCGTAAGTTAAACCTTCCTTCTTGTAACTTTCGATGAAGTCTCTGAGACTTTCATCCTCATGTTGTTTGATCTGGAAGATTATCATGGCGTCCTTGACATACCTATGTTTTTATAGGGAACTTTTGCTAAGATCGTTAAAGGTCTGAACGTTTCGTCCAGGAAGGTCATTGAACCATATGCGCGAAGACCCTTCAAGGGTTTGCCTGAACATGAGACAACATCCGGAGTTGGGTCATTTTTTTATTCTTGTAGTCCCGGCGAAGATTTGGAAGTAGTCTTCAGTACCGTGATGGCATCTTTATCTGGGTTTGAAACTCGTACTCAACAATTTATTGAAGCAAGATATTGGGCTTGTAAGGTTTTGAGGGGTATTTTATTACCCTTGAAGCTGGATTACCGTTTGAGGTACCCTGGTGAGTGGTTGGCACTTGGTTGATGAAGTTAAGGTTAAAGCCTTGAAGGCTTTCTGTGCCATCATCCAGCTTTCACGTGCTGCAAAGGAAATTGTGCCATCATCTGTGTCATCGGCTAGGGCATAAGGTTAAATCCTTAAAGGCTTTCTGAAGCCATTATCTGTGTCATAAGGTTAAAGCCTTAAAGGCTTACTGTATAAGGCATTCCCATGGATGTGCTCATGACCGCACCTTCGAGCCAAAGGCAGGGTGGCCATAGCTTGTTTTCACGAAGTAGCGATGGGAGGGGGAACACTTGAAGCTGGTGACTGCCATAATTGATCAAGAGTGGTTTTATGCCCCATAGGTGCACCGGTTGTAACGGGTTGGGAGGTAAATAAGGGAAAAACGGTTGGACTTGGCCTCCCCAAAAGCTAAAGGGCTTGAGTGGTTGGTCTGTCATACTAGGACCAGCTTCAAGGTAAGATGTGGCTGAACGTGAGCTGCTAAAAGGAAGAGATGGACGACCAGGTGATAATGAGGGTTTAGACTCCTCATAATTTAGTCTTATTCTCACCCTTTTTTCCCTTTCTAAGCTCACATGCTAGTTGAGAAGAAATCTCAGTTGTAAGAAATTTCTAGGTAGTCACTCGGGTGTTAGATCTATGCGTTCCGGTGTATGCATTACATCGATTTGAGTATGTGTAACCCCTGACCGAGATGGGGTTGGTGTTTGAAAAGAAGTGAACTCCGGGAACATATCCCGGTGGAGTACTTCCGGGAGTAGAAAGAGGTGTAGATAGGACCGGTGAGATCCGACCCGAATTTGGTGTTAAATCGGTGTTGTTAGGCACCTGATTTACCTGACCGAGAGACTCGCTTTCAGACATGATGTAAAGAGAAAATGGAGCTACACAACTGGTCTTTAAGATAAAGTAAGCGGCGTAGCCCCACGGTGGGCGCCAACTTGTTGATACAACAAATACAAGACCAAGGCCTGTAGCGATATCTCTGGGGTAAAAGGGTTCAGAGGTTCGATTAGCCTAACGCAGGTCGTGGGGTCCCCCCACGTTTGCAAGACGTGGAGAGAGATTCACTAGTATTATTTTTATCTTCCTTAGATCTTGAGCTGATTAGAAATCAGCCTAGAAAGCGATCGTTGGTGAAGATGAATTATTTAGTGTGAAGAAGAGAAGCAAGCATGAAGCTAGTTCTCAAGAGGGAGAAGGAGAATCAGAGAGTTAGAGTGACATCTGCTGATCCTGGAGTGAATGGCATGGTGGAATGGCCTGCATTTTATAGGGGAAGGTGTTTCTCAAAGGAGAAACCCGTGACTAGTGAATCTGTGCTTGCAGTGAGGGGTTTGCCCATTTTGGGGGTTGAAGGGTTTGGACCTGCGGACAAAAGGGTGTGCTCTCCAACATGTTCTGGTTGCGGCTGGGCAGAAGGTTTCACACGTTAAGTGTTGATGTGACCAGACACTGTGCTTGTCCTTTTTACTGTTCATGACCGTTGGACCATTTTCGAACCTTTTAACCTTTTAATCTTTTAAGCTGTTGTGTCTCTAATCAGTTTATTAAGGTTTGAGCTACCCCCGTCATCAGTTTACTACTGATTACGGAATTATTTTCTGCCTTTTTTATTAATCGTGTCGATAATATATGACATGGCATCTATGATTCCTTGAGCTACTATGTGTTCTATAACACTCATATTTACTTGGTTCTCGTTATTATTATTCTGGACTTCCTGATTTACTTCATTTGACATCTGTATTGTAAACATTATCAGGTATTAATATCACATAATAAATTAAACAAACAAATACTCAAGCATATTGAACCAAAATCGTCGAGCATTGCGATTTTTACTCTTTTTCACACACACACACACACACACACATATATATATATATATATATAATGCATAATTACTAACTTTCAATATTTCAGTTGTTTGCACTAGATACATACATATATATGTATCTAGTGCAAACAACTGAAATATTGAAAGTTAGTAATTATGCATCTATATATATATAATTTTATATTTATCTAATATTTTTAGTGGATTTTTTTCTAACTAACAGAAATTACACATATACATATATATAGTATATTAGGCGTTGGCTTTCTAATACTGCATTTCCCTCTCGTCGTATTTCTAGACGAGATTTTCCCCAATTTGGCGTATCCTGTTTCCTTCCTCAATTAATTCCTCACCATAGTTGCGAATTTCTTCTAGGTTTTCCTGATTGATGGGTGGCAGTTGGGCTAGTATGGGCTCATTGTGGACTAGTCCTGGTTCTACGTATGGCATGAAAGGATATGGGTTATTTATCAAATTTTGAAATGCCCAGTCATTGTTCCACCATTGTTCTAAGGGATTTGGGGCTAGTAACCTGGGTAATTCGTTGGGATCGAAAGCTGGGATTGGTAGTTGATTTTATGGGTTTTGTTCGGGGAACATAGGCATAGGTGCGATTGGTTGTTCCGGGTATAAAGGTAGTAATTGAGTTGCCTTTAAAAACAAAGATTTCCTTGGAATCAGCTACGTCTTCGGAGGTTGGCTAGGATATTCCTTCATCCATTGGGGAATGAGGTAGGTGACAATAAGAGTCAGAAGTACCCTGATCACTCATACTGTAAACTTAAAAGAAACTGTTAAAGTGACATAATATAATATTATATATATTTACACAGAATAGCACATAAGTTATTTATATAATTTCCTAACACAATGGTAAAATTATGTATTAAAAAGAACACCTAAATGGCTTGGACCAGTGGCTCTGATACCACCTTCTGTCGCAACCCCCGACCCCATCCCGGGAGTGGGAGCTGCGAGCACGAGTCAGGTGGTATTGGTGTTTTTTAATTTGGCAGCGGAAAAGAGATACCAGGATCGTAGTTAGGAAATAAATTTTGAGTTTCAAAACACCAAACTTTTATATTAAACAAATGGGATAAAACCCATATTCCATTTATAATATTGTTATAGGGATAAACCCTAGTTTCCTGAAAACACCATTTCTTCGTTATTCAGGTAACTTATACCCACTTTATTTAAGCCTTCAGTGCTCCATAGGGTTATCTTCTAATAACTTCACATCAAGTTACCTGAAACGCGTTTTAAAAATATTTTATCAGTAAGAAATATTGGCGAGTTGTTGGTGCATTCATCTGTCGTCTTCGTCTTATGTCGAGTCTCAGTTTCGTGGCGGTTCGGATTAAGGATGATGTCATCATACTTGATGATGACATCATATTAATGACATCATCCATTACATCATTAATTATCAAATCTCACGATATTGAATGTGCAGATAAGACAAAAGTTAGATTAGGTTGAAAGTCAACGTTGTATAGTTCGCTTGAACTTGTTGGTCGCTTCAATATGTATGTTCGCTTGAACATGTGCTCACTTGAATGTGTATGGTGTCTTTCAAGCGAACTAGCATAGGTTATAAATAGGCATGTTGTGTAGTCATTTGAAGCGGACAGACCAGAGACTAGGGATTGATACCGAGGTGCTGCCGGTCTTCCTTGTGATTGTAATTGTTGTTATTTCAATACACAAGAAGATTAAAGTGATATTCAAGCTGTTTCTACATTCGTTTCTTAGTTTCCGCCTCTGAAACGGATTAAATATCTTCTGAACGACTCGTTTGGGTCACAAACCGATCCTACAAGTGGTATCAGAGCTCAGGAGGAAGAGATCTTGCCAAGACAGCTTGTTTTCGTCACTTTTTTCTGATTTCTACACCATTCTTTTCAAATTTGAAAATTTTTCACGGTTAAAAACGGCTCAAACTTTCACATATTGTGCGTAATCATGTTTAAATGTATCCTGGAAAGTTTCATCATTAAAATCGATCTAAAACTTGATTTTTTCGGTATACTCGCTTGAAATTGGTTCGATTCTTGCTGACATCATCAAATGTTCAAGCGAACATAACACTGTGTGTCCGCTTGAAACTGGTTTCTCGCTTGAAAATACACCGTGTTCGCTTGAAATTGTCTGCTCGCTTGAATTTACATTGTTGAGCTCGCTTGAAAAACGTCGACTGCTTGAAATCAATGACCGCTTGAAAAGTGTATCGTGTATTGTGAAAGTACATTGAATTTGAGATTGTCAGTAGTTGGGAAAAGAGATCAGATTTAATTCAGATTGCATCGAGTGTATCATGTTTGCATGTGAATTAAAGTCATTGACTTTAATTGTTTTGTCGGTTCATTATTATCAAAGACAAGTTTGCATGTGATTAAAGTAGTGAGGTCTAATTAAAAGTAAGTTGGAAAATTAAAAAGTTGAACATTTAAAAGTTGTCGGCAATTGGGATTAACTACCGATATAGTGCATGTGAATTGTGTCAGCAAGAATTAATATGGTACATGTGTACATCTCTGTCCAATCAGAAATTGTCTTGCTTTGAAATTGTTGGCCCAATCAAAGATTGTTGATAAATAATAGTGTTGGATATTGTTTGAAGTCCAGTGAATACATGTGTTGAACAAGTTCTCGGCCCAAGTCATAGCTCACGGCCCAATCACAGTTTGGATGTATTAAAGTGTCTCGATATAATTGAAGTTTACATACAACAAGTCTATAGATTGTTGCGGCCCAATCAAAGAAGTGTGAGATATTAAAGATTGTCGGCTAAGTGGATTTGTTTGACCCAATCATATTTGGCGGTCAAGTAACAAGTGTCTCGACCCATGTGATATTGCATGTGATCAGACATCATTTGAGGCCCAATCAGATTTAAGTGTTTGAACAGGCTGTGTTTGAAATATGGCAAAAATGTTTGATGAAAAAGAAAATGATCATATTGAACGATTAAATGATGGATATGGTTGGTGTAGAGCAAGCAGTTATAAACAAGATGATAAACAGATTTGGATTATGCGACTTGAAAATTTTCTGTGTAAAAAGAATGAGACATTTGAGGAGTTGAAAAGCAGATTTAACTATTTACTGGACAAATTGAAAATATATGAGATAAAGTTGACAGATGCTGAACAATTATCAAAGCTTGCAGATGCATTACCTGCAGAATGGGATGTTTTTTAAAAAAATCTTAAAAGAGATTCTGGATTTTCTGGGTTCTCAAAATTACATCCAAAAGATTTTATCAAAAAGCTCTAAGCATATGATTATGAAAATCACAAGAAAAAGAGAGAATTGATGGATAAAATAAAAGGAAATTTAGATAAAATGAGTTTGGATGTAATTGTTGAAATAGACAAAAGAGTTTATGTGTGTCTTGCAGCAAAAAGTGTCATGAACTATGACATTAAGAGGGGTTGTTATATTGATAAGAATATGAATCCTCTTGATTTCGTTAAAATTTTTTGTGCAGGAACATACAAGATAGAGGAAGAGAAAGTTTTAATGAAAGAAGAATCTGGTTCTGCATCAGTGTGCTCAAAATGTGATACACTTGAAGCTGATAATGGCAAACTCTTGAAAGATGTGGAAAGTTTGACATTGGAAGTCAAAAAGTTGAAGGATGAGAAGAAAACTGATGTTAAACAGATTTTTATTTTACAGGAAAATTATGAGAAATTGAAATCTGAAAATGTCAAACTGTTAATTGTTTTGGACAGTTTGACATTAGAAAATAACAATTTGAAAGAAAAGGAAAAAGGTTTTGAAAATGAAAAATTGAAAATTGAAAATGATTTTCAAAGTCAAATGAAGGTTTTAGAAGATGAAAAATCTGTTATTTTTAAAAATAATCTTGAAAAACAGATTGAAATAAATACTCATCTTCAGAAAATCATTCGGCTTGAAAATGAAGCTGAAATTGCTCGGAATAAAATTGACGAGCTTGAGAAGAAATTGAAAGGTTTTGTGACTTCGTCATCAACACCAAATTATCCGTGTCCAAAACCGATCAATTCTGTTCCAATAAGTGACAATGTCACAAATTTTGACAAAGTCAAAATTGAAGATTGTGATGATAAATCTGATGTTGAAAAAGAAAAAGAAGAAAAAAGAAAAACATTTTTTAAATTAAATGAAATGTTTAAAGAAACTGTTTTACATTCTACTGAAAAAGGTGAATGCTCAACGCAAAAACCTGTAAAGAAGAATGTGGAACAAAAACAAAAGGATAAAAAACCAAAAAATGTTCAAAAAGAAAATAAAAGCTCATCAGTTCAATCATCCAATCGTGATAAAAAATCACAAAAAGTTGAAAAACAAAATTCAAAAATTGTTGGTAATAAGTGGTGCAGGTTTGACCACAGTGCTAAAAAGCCAAATCTAGCTTTAAGGAGGAGTGATGATCACCACAAAGCCAGACAATGCTATGATCTGAGTGTTTGGTGTGAAAGCGGTGATTGGTACGATAACAGAGTGTGTTATACTTGTGGTGTGAGAGGACACATTGCTGTTAACTGCCAGAATTGGAGTTATGAGACGAGAAGATGCTATAACTGCCAAATCAGAGGACACATTGCTAGAGATTGCCCAATGAGATCAAAGGGAAGATCGAGGGCTGAATCTCATAAATTGGCAAAGAAACCAGTCAATGTCAAGCCCAAAGAACAGAAAGTTCAAGAACCTAAAGTTCAAGAACAGAAAGTTCATAAACAGAAAGTGAAGCTTTCACAGGGGCAGAAAGACAGACTGAGGAAAAAGAGGAAGAAAGCGAGAGAATATCTTGAAAGGATTTTGTCCTCAGGTTCATCTGTTGGTAAAAATAAGAGTTCTGATAAATCGCTTTCCTCGACTACAAAGTCAAGCAAGACGAATTCATCAGATACAAATCTGAGGACGAAAGAGGATAAGAAGAAGAAGAAAGTTGATGGTGATGAATTTGTTTCTTCGGAAACAAAGGAGTCACATGTTGGCGATGAATCTGGCTCATCAAAGTCAGACAAGCCACGTTCAGGCGATGAATCTGGTGTGGTAAAGCCAGAAGAGCCATGTGTTGAGGTAAAAAATGAGAATTCTGGTCTAACAATGGATGATGCAAATTTTCCACCATTGTTGAACAAGAATTCAAAATCACCCAAGGACCGTCAGGCTTGGGTAAATCTGTTTAAATGAAAAACCTGACTTGCCGGAGATCCCAAGTTTGTAATCGTGGATCAGGAATCAGCATTATTCTTGAAAAAGTTTTTGAAATTTTTTAATTTGAGAAGTGTGAATTGCCGGAACTCCCAGGTTGGTAAGCGAGGAGTAGGAATCAGCATCTTGAGAATTCAACCCATATATGGTAACTTACAAGTGGTATTGGTTGGTAAGCCATGTGGTTGAAAAAGAGTTTGTGATACAAAGGTTAATCAAGGTCATTAGGTTGAACTTGATTGAACTATTCTCACTTTTTCATTTAAGTGAGACCGCAAATCTACTAGTCTAGCTGAGCCTATCGTCACATCCTTAGTGAGACCGTTTATCACATTTTAACTTTCCATTTCTTTAGCGTGTTGTGACAGTCCACTGATGTACTATCATTTCCTCTTTTATGCAACAAATGGTTGATTGATTTTAACCATTTGTAGGTTAGGGGTTAAACTCATCATATTGTTTCTCAACCACTTGTAGGAAATCAGATACAACTTAATGTCCCTGATTTACCACTTGTAAGAATAGTACATCAGTGGACTGTCACAACACGCTAAAGAAATGGAAAGTTAAAATGTGATAAACGGTCTCACTTAAATGAAAAAGCCTAGTTCTAGTGGGAAACATGGTCAAAAGCATAGTACTTAGTTTTGTCCTTCTTGACTGTGTGCCTACTCAGTAATCGCTGATTGTCGAAACACATAAAACTGGTTAAGTTTGTGAACTTTCACAACTTTGCAGAAAAGTCGCTGTGATTGTGCATTTCATTTTGCAAAGATTTAAACTTGTCTTATTTCTTTATTTTGTTTAAGCATCGGACATCCTCTGCGTATACGTGAGTATCGACCTGGATGTTGTTGCCTAAACGTTCTGCTTTATTTTCTTTGGTGTTTCGTTTAAGCTTTGGACCTCCTCTGCGTATACGGGAGTATCGACCTGGTGGTTAAAGCCTAAACAACTTCAACTTGTTTTATTTTTCTTATTTTGTTTAAACATTGGACTTTCTCTGCGTATACGGAAGTATCGACCTGATTGTTAATGTTTAAACATTCTGCTTTGTTTTTGCACAAATCACAATTGATAAAAGTTTAAAGGCATTACTTGAGTTAGTGTATTGCATGATGAGGGGATATGCTGAGATCGTGGGGTCCATAAGAATTTAGTGCAAATTAATATACCTTAACGTATCGGTAAGCATTTCGAAAGTTTTTAGATTGAGTTTAAGTGGACAACAATATCGTCAATCAATGTGAATTGTTTAGAACTTAAAATGAAATCAAGCTTAACGGTGTTAGTGATTTGTCTCAAAAACTGATATGATCCTCTTGCACAAACTCACAAAAATATTATCTGTGTATATTTCGTTACTGCATTTCATTTCTGTTTTAAAAATCCAAAAATATTTTCAGTGTGTTTTAGCGTAAATTTTGAAAAATACAAAAATATTTTCGACAACAGATGTTGAAGAGCTGATTTTCAAAATTTCGAGTGCTGAACATGATGAACAGGTTTGGGAGTGTGAGTTTAACAGAAGAAATTTGTTTTGAGAAAGAAAAGTTTGATTAGTTAATCGAGATCATTAATTTGAACTTGATGTAACTATTACTAGTAAGTTTTTCTTATTGATTTAAGTAAAAACTTATGTGGTGGTGAGAAAATTTGTGCAGGAAATGAGCTTAAACAAAGATAAAGCCAGGGATCAATCTCAAGGCGATAGCTAATTCCAGATAGCGATCCCATTATGATGAGAGGGGGAGTCTGACGAGGTTAGAGCCAAAGAGAAGATCCTGGTATATGCTAAGAAAGAAAAGAGACTGATAAAGACTGAAGATGCGAAGACTCAACACTTAAGACTCGTCAACATCTGAGGGGGAGTCTGTTGGTGCATTCATCTGTCGTCTTCGTCGTATGTCGAGTCTCAGTTTCGTTGCGGTTCGGATTAAGGATGATGTCATCATACTTGATGATGACATCATATTAATGACATCATCCATTACATCATGAAATATCAAATCTCACGATATTGAATGTGCAGATAAGACAAAAGTTAGATTAGGTTGAAAGTCAAAGTTGTATAGTTCGCTTGAACTTGTTGGTCGCTTCAATATGTATGTTCGCTTGAACATGTGTTCGCTTGAATGTGTATGGTGTCTTTCAAGCGAACTAGCATAGGTTATAAATAGGCATGTTGTGTAGTCATTTGAAGCGGACAGACCAGAGACAAGGGATTGATACCGAGGTGCTGCCGGTATTCCTTGTGATTGTAATTGTTGTTATTTCAATACACAAGAAGATTAAAGTGATATTTAAGCTGTTTCTACATTCGTTTCTTAGTTTCCGCCTCTGAAATGGATTAAATCTCTTCTGAACGACTCGTTTGGGTCACAAACCGATCCTACACGAGTACATTCCAATTTATAAATAGTTATAATCCAATTTATAAACAGAAGCTATTATAACTTTACAGTATTAAAAGCGATTACAATGTTTATATCTAACCAAAAACTCCAAGTACTTGTCACTCGATGGATCTGTGACTATGGTCATATCACACATTGGTTACCCGTGTCCAATTGTGAAGATTATCAAGTAATGTATACAAAACCCCATAATACTGGCAGTAATTTGTAGACTACAAAGACTTAATCACTGTAGGTATAACTGAAAAACATTTGAGGTTTTGTAAAACAGTTTGGTAGTAAAAGAGAAGGACTCACATTGTAAACTTAGGTTTTTCTACGGGCTTCCTGGTGATATTTTCTGATAATTTTCTTGAGTTCCTATTAAAAATATATAATGTATGCGTGTTAATATAATAACCCAAATTCAACTTATCAATACGACCCGAGACAGAACCCCAATATACTTAGTCAGCAAAGCCTTGACATGCGTTGCTGGGCTCTAAATTAATCGGACAAGGTATCGAATTAGTGATCGGGGGTTAAAATACTAACAACGAGGCAGAGCTTCGTGATTTAGGGGGTATTTTAACTGAAATTTTCGTATTACATAGACTGGGAGAGAAAGAGAGAATGAACAATTTTGAAATGCAGCCGAACCGCACAATTTATAGGGGTTTCAGGACCCCGTCACACCCCGCGACACAAACAGGGGTCGCCCGTCGCATATAGCTAGGGTTAGGGTTATCCAATCATCGAGTAGGTTCGACACGTTATCTGACACATGTCGACAAGCAGTGTTCGACAAGTAATGGCCGTCGTGCCCCGTGACACACATAGGTTTCATCCGTCACGGGCCGCCACCGGCATAAAACGTTATTTTCTTAAATTTTTGATAAAAATAACGTTACACGGGTTCGGTTTTGCGATTATGGAACGTTATAGGGAGTTTTTATGGGTTGTTATATTTTATCAGCAAAATCAAACTGTTTTCACACTATTAGATAATTCTGTATATAATTTTCGTGAAAAACAGTCCAAGACGATTACCAGTATTGTTTATCCACTTAAATAAAACACATGAACATTTCAAGTTCCATTACCGTGTGATATGTTAAGGTAATATTATACTGATATACGAGTGTGTCCCACTTCAGGACATACCCACGAGATCAAGGTATGCACAAAGCTTCCTCGTAGTAGGTGAGTATACCGAATTCATCCTTTTTGTTTTACAACTTTAGAACTTAGGTGATCAGGTCAGTACTTCTGTACAATAAAGAGACCAATATTTGACAAGGGTAAGACAAATACCAAATTTGGTATGATTTATGCATTTTGCACATTTGAATGACTCTCTAGGAGAGTTGATTCAATTTCAAGGTTTTGGCATTTTAGCTCTTTTAAGATATCTTGGTTGTGCCTAGGACAACATATATCTGGATACATCAGAAGGACAACCCTGATATCTTCGGATTTTGGCAATCTGTCAACACAAGATTTAAAGTCATTAAACCATACGCCATTAATGTGTTACCCACTTAGTACATAGTTCGTTATGTTTATATCACGTTGGTAAGTTGATTATCTCATGTTTTTTGCCTACTGGTACATAATATAATGAAACTACTATCCCACTTAAGCAATTTTAAGTTCAGTTTTAGTGCAACAGTCCAACCCGCTGGTGTACTATCATTTCTTCTTTTTCACACCATGATTTCTCAAATTTTTATTTTTTTTTTCATTTTTTCATTTTTTGTTGTTTTTAAATTTTTTAAATTTTTACTTACTCCCCTCAACACACACACTATTTAAATTCTTTTTGGCTTAGCGGAATTTCTCCCCCTAAATTTTTGTTTTTATTGAGAAAGTTTAAAAGAAAATAATAAAACTAAAATTTATAAACAAACATACTCCCACTTAAATCTGACAAAAGTTTTTCAATTTTGAAGTTTAGAATAATTATAACAATCACTGATGTAAATAATTCGTTACCAATTTTAACCTACTATTCACCTCAGTTGCTTTACAGGAATAACCACTGTTGAACACATCAACAGTCCTTCTTGGTCACCCTACACATACTCAACAACTCAGTTACACTTGATAACCCAAACCTTACTTGTTTTAGGTTGACCATAAACATCCATATAAGATAATTCTGTCCAATATCCATCACACCCTACTGGTGTCTTGGATGCCTTCCCTGTTGTTCAACAAGATTTATAATTTCCACTAGATCTTTGATCACGAGAGTTCCAATAAACTCTCGGATTATCCGAACTTTGAAAATTATTATCTCGAAACCTTCTTCTCTCATTATCATAACCTGAACTTTGGGAAAAATTTTGAATTGTTTTGAAAATTTGAGTTACTAAAACCCCTATATTTGTTTCTTCTTTGAAAATTTCGATTACCAGAAATCTAGTATCGATTTTTATATCCAAAATTTTTATTTTGGAACTGATTTGATGTACCATTAAAATGACTAGATTTTGGAGAATTGCTTCTTGGTCTATCAAATCTTCTCGATGTTTGAGGTTTAGATTGAAAACTCGGTTGATTTGTCTGACAACTTGGTTTTACATTATTATTTGATACAACCCGATTACCAGCCTTAATCTCATCAACTTTTTGCTTACCTTTCTTAAAAGGACAACAACTCGCCATATGTCCTTTGTTGTGACTCTAAAACATTATCTTTTCTTATAAACCTTCTTTTTAATTGATCCATTTTTAAATGTTTTGATATTTTCATCTTTTGTATCCTCATCCACTTTATGAGGTGTACTGTTAGACCCAACTGATTCTTTCAATGAAATTGCACTATTAGGTATGTCAACTGTTATGGATCCACTACAGCTGGTGTAGTGGGAACATAATCTGTCAATTCATTTTCATTAGGCAAAAAGGCATAATCATAATTCAAAGGTGGTGGAACTTAATTATTTCCCACACCCTTATTCTCTTTATTAGACTTTTGAGATCCTATTGTCACACCCCAAAAACGTCGCAGCGGAATATAAAACGTAGTGGTGACGGAAGTTGGTGCCCATTTCTATCTTGATGTTCGATGCATTATATTGTTGGACAATATTACTTATTTAAAACATAGGTTTTTAACTTAACGTCCCAAAACACGACATAACCATGACATGATAAAGTTGTCTTTGATCCTCACGGATCTTATTACATTTGTCCCAGAATTTTAAAAGTTAGTCCAACATTTTAAGTGACAAAACATGCATCAACAAACACAAGATACGCCATGATTCCCGAAGCTGAACTCAAGTACCTGTAGAACACGTTTAAAATCAAGTGTCAACACAAAGGAAAGTGAGTTCACATATTCAAATTTATACAATTTGATCCAAAGGAAAACTTTCTGATTATGTGTTTATTGTAAAACATCCATATAAAGTTTAGAAAGTCCATTTTACTTCCTTAATAAAATCCATGGGTCATCCGTCGTAGTTTAAAAACCCGACATTAAGGCATTTTCCCAAGTTTTGTATATTAAATTCATAGCGTCAATGTTCAGACTCGTATGTTAGTTAGACAATACGAACTATATATTTACCATGCAGGGATAATCAATGCTAGACAATATCATGTTAAAACTTAACATATTTTCACATTCACATGTTTAAATCACATAACACATCTTAACACATAAGGTTCACTAAAAAACAACCCATACTAGTGTATATTGAAAAATGCGTATTTTAGCGATTCGGTAACGTTTTCGGGCGTCGGAAGTCACGTTAGGGCTGTTCATGAGCCGAGCCGAGCCGAGCCAGGGTAAGCTCAGGCTCGGCTCGATTATAAACCGAGTTGGCTCGGCTCGGCTCAGATTTGAAACTGAGCTGAAAATCAAAGCTCGGGCTCGGCTTGGTTTTAAACCGAACTGGCTCGGCTCGACATGGTTTGGCTCGATTTTAAAACAAAAAATATAATATATAACTCTCAAAATTCAGTAGCCTAAAATATTATTCAATACTTCAAAAAAACATATTCAAAATAAGTTTATCCTAATACATTACAAGTTAAAATCATGTTTAACAACGAAAAATAAGTTTTACAATTTCAGTGAAATACAATATTAGTTCATTAGCAAGGTAATTAAGATTTAAACATGCCATGGATATCAAATTACAAGCCTAAATATATATAAATAATAACAAGTTTTTTTGTAATATATTATAATGTATATAAAAATAAATATATTATGAAGAACATAATCCGAACTAAGCCAAGCTGAGCTACCAAGCGAGCCAAACCGAGCCAGCTCGGCTTGTTACGAGTCGAGCCAAACTGGCTCACTTTCTAACTGAGCCGAGTTGGCTCGGCTCACTTTCAAACCGAGCCATATCGAGCGAGCTTTTTCCGAGCTAAATCCGAGCGAGCTCCGAGCTGCGAGCTTTTTGGACAACCCTACGTATGACTAACCAAACACCAAGTAAACTTAAAATTAGTTAAAATACTTGTTTTTAAACTAAAAATATCAGTTTACTTAATGATCTAAATCAGTTTTATAAAAATCACTCGAAAAGCCGATTTTTTACCATTTTAACGCATAGTTTTGCATTAAACGTTACTATAATCATCCCAACTCGGAATGACTTAATATTTTAACACAATACATATTATTTACTGATTTAAATAGTAGTTATAATCAGATTAGTGCAATTTTTGTGTAAGTCACATAAATCATGCGATTTCACGTATTTTACAACTTCTAATGCACAAAGTACAACATGCAAAGACTAGTAAACATCATGACAAAGTTATATTTCACTAAACACTTTAAAATAACTTTATTTTAGTGTTTATAATCTGATTAAAACTGATTTTTATTAAATCATACTCAAATCATCCTTTTATGATCACATATCAACATGCATGTCCAAGTATGTGCATCTAATGCACCCATATCATAAAACCATCATCCTACGTGATCTTAAATGCATCTAAGAACATATTTATTTCATGTTCATATAAATCAAAACATGTCCATTCCATTATCATCTAATCATTTTTACTTAAATGCAAACTGTTGGGATTGAACCCTATCAGAGGAACAGATAATTAGAGCCAAAACTGGTTCACAACAGTGGATTCATCATAAGTAGTAGTTTACACCAGGCTTTCCCCTTGAAAGTGTTTATAACATCTGATGTCCTCTATCCACTGTCTGTATACAACAACTGATGTCCTTCAAACTGCTGATGAAGCCCTGAAGACTGTTAAGGATTAAACACTGCTGGTTCAATCTACTGATGATATCTAAGTACTGCTGTTGATTAAAGAACTGCCCACTCAAGGACTGATCAACTTTGAGGAAAGCACTGATAGTCAAACATTAGTGCTGATGGAAGGAGAAAGCAGTAGTTTAGTTTGTCACTTGGATTGTATAGAATCAGTGGTTATGTTAGCAGTGTTTGTATAAGAACAGTGGTTAAAGGTTGTTAGGTTGTTAGATGTCACTTTCATGGTGACGTCAGCTTAGATGCTTCAGTGGTTTGATTTGCCTATAAATGGAACAGTACCCTGTACTGTTACATTTGATTGATGGAGTGAGTTCATCTCCTCTAATCCAATCCTTTCATCTTGTGCGATCAACCAAGGAGCATCAGGCTGAGGGGGAGTTTTGTTGTAAGCATGCATTGTAATCTTTTGATTTGATTTGTAATCTTTTGACCTAATGAAAAGCATGTGTTTATCAGAACTATCCTCCCTTTTTGATTGTGTTTATAAAGTTTGTTTCCATTTCCGCTGCACTTTATATTATTTCAAATTCATTCATTGTTCAAATTATACAAACAAACACAATCATGAGAGCCTCCGATCCTAACAATTGGTATCAGAGCTTGGACAGTCAAATTTGATCTAACAATCAATTTGACATAACAGTTCAGCTCAAAATTCATTGATGCTAAGGTTGATCGTATTTAGTTGAAAAACAGAGTAACGAGTGATCACGTTCAAAGTTGCTATTCAAAAACTCTATAAAACAACCAAGATGTCATAAGACACACAAACTTCACATAACAAGTGATGTCATGCATAAATCACCTATAGTTTTCAGATCTGAAAATATGTCTGATATTTATGGTATAATTATTTTCTTTACAAAATTGATTTCAATTGTTGTTATGAAGTTTGTGCTGTATCCATCATGTTTGCTGCTAAAGTGTGTACCTCAGGTCAACAAAACCCTATGTTTGTAAAAACATTAGTGTTTTTGTTAACATAAAAAGAGGGAAATTAAAACTTTAGTTATTAGATCTTATGTGTTGAAAAACAGGTTGAGAATCCTGTTAAAAAGGACCAAATCAACTTTGTTAAAAATACATTAAGAAAACCAGGTGTTAAAATAAGTCCAAATCATATGTAATGTGAGATTTGATATAAGCATGTACAAATATGACCAGATCTCTCAAAACATTGCTGCAAAATGATTCTGGAATAAGTATTCCTTCAATAAAAACCTCCCAGTGAGTATTTCAATACTTATGAATGGGAAGGGCAAAAAGGGAAGAAGAAAAATCACAAAAACTCAAAAGTATGTTTATCTCAAAACTTTTTGAAGTCAAAAGAAAAGAGCATAAATGTAAAACACTTAAGAGTCCAAAATTGGGTGAACAATGGTCATCAAGCAACTGTGTGCATTCATTTATTCAGGGAAGTTCAGGTAACAATAGTATCACCAGTGATTAAACTTACAAGCGGACTAGACAAATTTTTCAGAATCATCACATGGTAACAAAGTCTATAACATGACTTTCAAAAATTATGGTCTCAAACAGTGGTTATTACAAGGAAATGGTCTCAAACAATGGTTATTACAATGCATTTCAAACCACTGACCATTTTCATAAAACTTGAGAGTGATGTGATTATGAGTTTAATTGAAAAATATACCAGATTCTTTTTGATGCTGTTTTCAGAAAAACCTTTAATTATTTTTTTCTTGAAAAGGTTTTTCTCAAATAAAACAGGATATATTATTCTTTATTTTTCCCTAAGAGTGATATATTTTGTACTTTTACTTGTTTTTTATAGCAAATGTTACAAACACCTGTCAGGATGTAGAACCCTTATTTTTGGTGATATTATCCTTAAAAATAGATCAAAAGGAAATGGTACAAGTGTCAAGGTCATGTCAAACTCAAGTTTGTTTTAACAACAGATCAAAGATTGATTGCTAACAAACCTTAAAATACCTGGGTACTCAGGTTCTAATTCAAACATTATGACACAAAATGAGTAGCCATAGTAAAAGGTCTCCATCATCTTGGGTACTAAACCACTGTCAGGAATCTATAAAAGCTTCAAAACTTATAATAGACATGTGGCAAAACCTTGAATGCAAATTCCTTTAAAAACTGCTGACATATTAAACTTGACAATTTGCATCTAAAATGTATTTCATAATCACCATCAACAGATGTAGGACATGATATTGTGGTTTAACAAGACAAAATCATTCCTTTCATCGGAGCAGCAGATGTTCAAAACATTTGTCAAAAGCTTATCCACTGTTGCACTAACAGTTGCTGACATAATAGCTCTCAAATCCTTATCATTACCTTACCCCTAACCACTGTTGATAAAACTCCATCAAAAATGGATAAATATCAATATTGTGTGATATCACGTTTATCCATTCCTCTACATTCATTTTCAAATAGTTGTTGGATCATTAAAATCACCAACAGTTGTTAGCTCAGATGATTCACATCTGCTGTTCTGGTTAATGCTGTCCATTGCTGAAAGTCAACCCCTGTTCTCTAATTTTCCTGGTAATCACTGTTGTTCAAAATCAGTGTTTTATCTACTGATAAAGCTATCCACTGATAGTTAAAATCACCCACTGTCTTCATTTTGACCATTGCAACCACTGATATTTTCTTCATCAGTGGTTCCCTAAACAACTGTCCTCCATTATTCATCCTTCCATCAGAGGTTGGCACGTGGTCAGTTCTTAGCCATCAGATCTTTGTAACCGCTGCCACGTCAGCAATCACTTTTTCTCTTATAAAACCCTGATCAAAACCCCCAAACAGGGGTTTACACTGTCGAATTGAATTCCAAAATTCCTTTCTCAAAAGCAGTTTCCATCCTTCCGTCTCAAATCATTCTTCGTTCTTCTTCATCAAAATGACAAAATCAAAATCAAAATCATCCTCATCTTCCAAAAAGGTCACTCAAAAGGCCGTTGAACCCATTGAAATCCCATATAAAGCACCTCACAACTACTTGGGTCTACTCACAAAACCCACCACCACCAAAACCTTTGATTCCATCATTGACACCCTTGTAGCTTCAAAGTACAAAACATTGTTGACTGCTGATGCTCCTATTTACGAATAAACCCAGAGAGAATTTTGGAAAAATGCCACACTTGAGTATCAAGGTGACACAGTTATCGCCATTAATTCTTCCATTAAGGGCAAAAAGATTCAAATCACTCCACAATCTATTTCGGAAGTCTTTGCACTCAATGATCAGGAAGGTAAAACTTCTTTTCTCAAAAACGAGTTAAAAATTGATTTTCTTGAAAGAGGGTATGGTGCGGAAATGAAAAGGGACACCTTACAAAAAGGCTTTTTCCCTTCTGCACCAAGGTTTTTATTCCATACCCTTTTGATGTGTGTCTCAAATAAAACAACTGCTTTTAATGAAATACCGTTAAAGATCCAATACCTGGGCTTTGCTATTTTACACAATGAAAATTTTAACTATTCCCAGGAGATCTTTAATGATTTGGTAAAAAGTGTTGATAGCAAATCATTTCTACTTTTTCCAAGGTTCTTAAGCTACTATTTTAAACAAAAATTCGGAAAGGAAAATGAAAATTTGCTCATCCAAGGTGAATCTTTTCAAATACATGGTTTAACATCTGAAACATTCACTAGAATGTTAACACCTGCAAAAACACAAACAGAGGCGCTTGAGCAGACTTTAGCAGCTACCACTGCTCCTCAGGTATCTGCTGCTGAGCCCACTACTCCAGGTGATCATAGTAGCACACCCACTGCTATGAAACCCACACCTGCCATTACCAAAAGGCCTAAAAAGAGATCATCCAAAAAGCCCCCCAAACCCACTAAAAAGGCAACTCTGGAATATGAGATCCCAGAGCTACTGCCAGTGACAACACAAATGTCACCAAAAACCACTGCTGCTACTTCCTCACAGCAGATGGAAGAAAGATCTCCACCCTTGCCTCAAACTCCTCCTGCATCCTCACAAAAGGATCAGGTTGTAAACACAGGGACCCCACATTATGAAGCTCTGGATCCAATTGGATCCATCTTCCTCAGTCTTGATCCCAAGGACATGTCTCTTTCAACACTCATATCTTCACCCCTCTCATTACCACAATCCATACTACCCTTGTTGCATGCAGTTGCTATAGCTCAAACACAAACTAGTTCCTCTCAATCACCTGTCACTGAGAGTACACTCCCACAAGTGACTGGGTCTGATGCTTATACCTCTGCTATCCCAGCAACAATTGAGGAGGTTACACTGCAGGAGTTACAAGTAAATCCTGTCAGTAGTTCAAGTGGAGCAGCAACTACAAGTGTTGGATGAACTGATCTAAAAATGGCAAGTTGTTTCATCAATCAGACTCCCTTGAAGGCAATTCCTTCTATAGCACCTCTGATAACCACTAGTGAATTTGTTTTGACCACTGGTACCATCAAAAGGCTATCAAGTGTTGAAGGAAGAAGACCCCAGTACCGAGAACAAGGGGCATCAATGGGTGATTTTTGGGATGCGTTCCCTAAGTCACCCGTTGATACAACCACTGCTGGTGGGGAATCAGATGATCCCATTAACTTGGGTGATGATTTGAAATATCAGGAATTGACGGAGAGGGTAGACAGAATTGACTCATCTGTTACAGACATCAAGAAAATGTTGTAACAGTTGTTAAATTCACAAAAGTCCACACCTACTGCTGCACCACCACATGTTCCATCTACATCCACTGCTCCATCCCCTGATGTTCTTTGGGAGATGTTTCAACCACTGCTCATCCATCAAAACCAAGTAGCTGATCAGAAACATGAAATACAGGTTCAAAAGATCAGAAATACTATGGAAGCAAGATTTAAAGTTACTCAGGCAGATATCAAGGCAATAAAAACTCATATATTGAACACCACTGGCACCGCTCCTCCCACTGTTCACTTCATTGATAACCCCCCTCCATATAATGCCAAAAAGCGGGAGAAAATCAAGCAGTGGAAGAAAAAGGGAATTGAAGATGGCATCTATATTGAACCAGAAAAAGAAAATATGACTAAAAACATTCCTTTGCCAGATGGTAGTAAAAAGATTGATGCTATAACAAATGCACTTGCTGAAGCAAAAGCAAGTGTAAAAAGGGATAGGGAGGCTAAGGATAAAGCCAGGTGGGAACAGGAGAAAAGAGCTTATATGGAGCTGAATGCACAGGGTACTTCTGAGCCAAAGGATGATGAAAATCCTAAGGTTGAAAAGAAGAAGCCCACTAGACAAGTGAGGTAACCCAAATCCACACCATCCAGACCCACAAAGCATGCCTCCAAACCACCTCCCAAAGGCTCCAAGCATCAAACCTCTACCCAAACAGCTATTGTAACTCCTGTTGTATCAACAACTGTTGGTACATCAGTGGTTTCAGCAGTTATTAAAACTAAAAACACCACTTCAACACACACCACAACCACTGTCCTACCACCACCACCTAAAATCACTTCACCACCAAAAACCATCACTTCAACTACATCACCACCCACCAAATCACCCCCTGCTGCAAAGCAGAAGACATCTACTGACATATCAGTAGTTGTAATGACAACAGAGGTTGAAACACCAGTTGTTTCAACAGCTGTTTGCCAGCCATATACCACTGCCCTCACCATTTCAACAATCACCATACAACCCATTGTCACATCACAACCAAAACCCCCTTTACCCAAAAAGCTTTACACAAGGAAAAGGAAATTTCAGGAGGGTAATGATGATATACCAGCACCTATTCCTTTATCCTCCACACCTTACAATGTTATCAAACCACAACAATCATTTCCACCAACTTTTGTCAAACCAATAAACCCTGCTAATATTGTATCCATTGCTGCAAGTTATCCACTGGAATTGGAACCTGTAAAGGATGAGATGAGACAATTCTATACGGTGGATGATCCTTCAAAAATAAAATTTCCTTCTCTCATAGGCTTCAGGAATCCAGCAAATATGGATGAGTATCTAAAACTTTAAGCCAGGCAAGCTGATATAAGAGCTAGACTTGAATGTAAAGATTAAGGTGATAAAGCCATTTCTGAAATGTCACACCCCGATATTTTCACGTATTACCGGTGGGCCCGGTGGGGAGTATCGTGACGTAGTTTATATCGTCATAGTCAAACAATACAATTTAATGCACAGCGGAAGCAAAAGATAAATATAATACAAACCGATTCAAAAGTAATATCAAATATTACAACGGAATGTAATATGGATCCACAGGCGGATCTAAAATAGAAAGATAACACTGTTCAACAGACTTTAGGCATCTAGAACTTGCAAGATCCCCTATCAACGCCCTGAGCTCCCAACCAATTACGTACAGTACCTGTCACTTAATCTTTTTGGAAAATACGTCAGTTTACACTGGTAAATACAATTAACTGACTCATTTTGAAAATGTTTTAGAAAATTGATTTGAATGCACAAGGCACAAAATATCTTTTATAACTTGGGACAATTATATAAAAATCTTGTATACAGATTTACATGTTCGTTATACATTTAGGGCCTGATGTAGAAACCATTTATCTTTTGCTTCCGCTGTGCATTAAATTGTGTTGTTTGACTATGACGATATCAACTACGTCACGATACTCCCCACCGGGCCCACCGGTAATACGTGGAAATATCGGGGTGTGACAGGTTGGTATCAGAGCCAACATTGAGTGAATTAAACACTAGCCTTTTGTGTTTAACCTCAATGACACAGTATCACATTCCTTAGACCTTCTGAGTCTAGACTTAACATAGGAATACTCTCAACCCTAATCTGAATGCTATTGCTTCCGATTATATATATACTTTGAATATGTCGCCAATCAAGGAAGCCGTAATGGAAATTCTCCACATCCGTAGCCTTGAATTGCCAAGCTTCGTACCGCGGCTAGGATACAACGTGCAACCAAGGAGAAAGCATTCAGAAGTAAAGTAAAGAGGAAAATTCCTTTTGCTGAAGTTCGTTTCCTTAGTAGTCCTTATAAGGACATATTTGTCTTTTAGTCCCTTCGTGGACAACGTCATTCCTTTCAAGTCCCGTTTAGGGCAATTATAGACTCCTTTTAAAAATCGTTGGAATATTTTATCTAAATTCCATTTTATCATAATAAATCAAAATATCATTCCTCTTTGTATTTGATCTGCCAATATGTATTAAAAAGAATCTTAAAGGGTATAACCTAGCTTGTATGTCATTAAGGACCTAGCTATGATGGTAACACATGTTAAAAAGAGATTCAGATCCTTGTTAACATCTGAAAACATGTTAACACTCCTGACAACAGTGATGCGATAAAATCACACTTGTCATCTTTATAATAGGAATTATCCAACCCCTTATCTAGCCTAGTGATGTAGAAATCATGGCTTAAATCATCAAATGAAGATGATCATATTATAAACATCCATAAGTGATGAAATGCCTACGGGCCATACTTATTGTCCTAAGGGACAAAAGACAGTTGAAGTCTTTGACTCTCTGTCAAGAAAAGGTAATGAAATATGTTCAAACCTTAATGCCTCGATTCTCTGAAATCATGGCTTATAAATTTAAAACTGTCCTTGTGACTAGGCCTTTTGCGCCACTTTAATATCCTTAATGTTTTATAACTAGGATAAATTATAATGAAAATACTAATTAAATATAACTAACAAATTAACCAATATGGTTTATATTACCATGGTTGATGAATCGTCAAAAATGATGATTCCATAATAACCTCTGAATAAATCATTGTTAATATTTATGTAGCAATCAAGCTACATGACTAGATTAGAGGAGGTTAACAGCCACCCGAGGGAGAATAATGATGCTACCAGAGTTAATATAACCGGTGCGGAACTACAGGCATTAATAGACATTGCTGTTACTCGAGCTCTTGATAGACAATATAATGAATCAAGTGATACACACTCTAAGACTCTATCTGTGGCTCGTAGTAAGCCCCCTTTTAAAACGCATGAGTCAAAGGAAGACGATGTTCATCACTCATCAAATCAGAGAAGTGTTCCGTCTAGACAGGTCGTGCTTCATCAAGAGGCACATGTTAAGACCTGCTCATATAAATATTTTGTCTCCTACAAGCCCAGAGACTTCACAGGAGAAAAAGGGGCCATCGATTGCATGACATGGCTCGATGAGATGGACACCGTTGTTGATATTAGCGGATGTGCAGAACAAGACATTATGAAGTTTGTTTCACAATCTTTTAAAGGAGAAGCCCTAGCTTGGTGGAGGTCACTGATCCAGGCTACAGGGAAAATCCCGTTATATAACCTGACATGGGATCAGTTCGTTGCTCTTATAAAAGAAAATTACTGTCCTCAGCATGAAGTTGAGAAAATTGAGACTGACTTCTTGACATTGGTCATGAAGGACTTAGATTGCCAGGCATATCTTACAAGTTTCAATACTATGTCTCGATTGGTTCCTTACTTGATCACACCGGAACCAAAGCGTATAACTCACTTTATTGGAGGTCTAGCCCCAGAAATCAAGGCAAGCGTGAAAGCATCGAGACCTACTACATTCAGGTCAGCTGCAGATCTGTCGCTATCACTCACACTCGATGTAGTCAGAAACAAGGCTGCCAAAGCTTCTGATGAAGGAAAGCGAAAAAGGGAGGATGAGAATTCTTATCACTCCGATAAGAAGAAAAAGGATAACTCTGATCATCAGAAGAGTAGCGGGTCTAAGAAAGGCAACCAATAGTCGGGTGAAAAGACCAGGTGCAAAACCTATAAGAAATACCACCTCGGAAAATGCAGATTTGAATCTCAGCCTCTACCAT
This sequence comes from Helianthus tuberosus, assembly GCA_030545235.1. Classification (NCBI taxonomy): domain Eukaryota; kingdom Viridiplantae; phylum Streptophyta; class Magnoliopsida; order Asterales; family Asteraceae; genus Helianthus; species Helianthus tuberosus. The sequence continues at coordinate 60,752 of JARYGA010042977.1, forward strand.
GTGGAATCTGCAAGTCTAAGGAACATAAAACCTTGGATTGCAACGAGAAGGGGCATATCAAGACTAACTGCCCTAGGAATCAGAAGAAGCCTGAAGAGGCCAAGAAAGCAAACGCGTGAGTCTTCCAGATGAACCCCCAGGAGGCAGTACAGGAAGATGACATCATAAAAAGGTACCTTTCCTTATCAATGATGCTTATATGGGAATTTTTTTGATTCTGGCGCAGAAAAGTCTATTATGGACAATAAATGTTGTAAACAGTTGTATCCGCCTATTAGGATCTTAGGCTTACAGCGAGAGGTAGAATTGGCCGATAACATTTAGAGACTGCTTCAACAACCTTAGATGGATGCTTTATATCCATTAGGAAACACTCTTATCCAATATCCTAATGTCAAGCTTTCAAGCTATCCAAAATCATCAATATGATCAAGACAGAAGTGACAATTGATCCCCTGTCGAAAAGGTGATGGACTAGGTCCAAACCTTGATTGCCATTAATGGTCTTTTATGGCCCAGGCTAAGTATAATTGATATATGTACATATCTCAATGACGTTCATTGAGAAGGTTCGTACTATATTAGCCTGTATGGTTTAACGATACCATGGTTAGTATATATTAGGTCATCAGGATGATGAATAGCGGTTGTTGGATTGCAACTAAATAATTGTTTTATTTGGTGTTAGGAACCAAATATCGAGTATGACAAACTCGGATGAGACAGCCGTTGATCGTGTTATGGATGCTGCGACACATGCTAAGGATGCTCAAATTGTGAACCTTAGAATTTCCAAAGTTGTTCTTCAAACTATGATAGACGCAGCTGTTGGAAAAGCTTTGAAGAAGGTCGTGAAAAAGTTCAAGGAGCCCAATGCTACTTGCTCCAAATCTCATCCAAGACCACCCTTCCTTACTCACGAGAAGGATTTCGTTCATGCCTTTAATGCAAAGGGTGAATTAAAAGGAAAAGGGAGGAAGATAACTCCCAGAGTTCTAAGAAAAAGAACAAACAAAAGTCCAACCAGAAACCTGTATGCAAGACCTGCAAGAAGCGCCATTATGGGAAGTGCAGGTTCGAACCAAAATCCCAATCGCAGCCTAGGGCTTGTGGGATCTGCAAATCAAGGGAACATAAAACATTGGATTGCAAGGACATGGAGAATGCAGTTTGTTTCGGTTGTGGTGAGAAAGGCCACATCAAGACTACATGCCCTACATCTGTCAAGGGAAGTGTGGCTAAGGAAGGAAAGCCTAAGAATGAAAGTGCTTAAACTCTCCTAAAGAATGCCAGAAGTAGTTCATATCAATAATAACGTTAGGTACGTTCTTTAACATTTATTGGAATATAAATGCTAAGAATTCTGTTTTAATTCAGATACCAATAAATCCTTCATAAATTGTAAGTATATTAGACTTTTAAAAATCTACCATAAGAACCCTAGATATTAAGTGTAAGGTAAAGCTTACAGATAGAAAATCATAGGAACCGTTTCTTCTGTTCCTGTCAGAAATCTTCAGTCGTGAAACTCTAGTGTACCCTCTCTCCAGATGAAGTACATCATCATATGTAATTGATATCTCTTTGATCTCCATCGATTACTAATACCAGATGGTATGACAAAAGCGCCATATGAGGATTGGTGTATCTTAATATGTTCCATAGATTGCTT
>JARYGA010042978.1:0-36430 GCA_030545235.1 Helianthus tuberosus
GAAATTCACTATAGCAATCTCTATATTTTGTAGATGTAGATAGATATTCAAATGGAAAAGAAATATATAAGAGCATTCACAGTGAATCATCTATTCATTATTACATAGAGAAAATAATAGAGGAAACAAAAAAACACTATCATATTGGAATTTCTATAATAGAGAAAAATTTAAATAAAGTAAAGTGCATATTTATATTTACAGTGTCATATTCAACCCTCTATATTGTTATTGTGAGTGTGTAGGAAAAAGAAAAATTAACTAAATAAGTTTTTGTAAGTAAGAAATAGATAAAGATAGAGAGTTGAATTTAAAAAAAAAAAATAAACTCTAGAGAAAGATGTGTTTTTATACATGGGTGAAGGCTCCAATTAAAATGCTCTGAGAAATATCTACAACTTGAAGATGGAGAAGAATATCGAGAGTCCAATGTGAGTGCTCTTACTCCATGAATAATATAAAAAATAAGTAAAATTTCTTCAAGAAAATAATTAGAAAACAATCCGAAAATTCTTGATAAAATATATAGCATAATGGACTTTTAAGAAATATCGTGAAACTAACTAAAAATCTGATGTGTGTTTCAGTGCCGGCGACAAGCAAGTGCAGGGTGGACCTGCGTTCACCGCCCAAAAAAATTTTAAATTTTTTTTATATATATATTTTGAAAAAAAAAATCTGGATGTTTTTATAAATAAGTGTCTTTGTATAACAAGTTTAAAACCCAATTAAAAGTTTTATAAATAAGGGTCTGCTTAAAAGGCCCAATGACCAATCTTAGAAAATCTGAATATAAATAAGGGCCCGTGTATAATAATTTATAAACCCAATTAACAAGCCCATCCCCAAATGACTAATAAACCCAATTAGTAAGTAGGTTCGATAACTTGATCATTTTTGCTACACTATTTTTGTTAATTTGTTTTATCAATTTCATAACAATTATGGTTTTATTTATATATTTGATTGAATGATTGATGAGTTTATATTATATGAAAATTTGCGAATAGAGCCCAATTTTTTTATCTCGAACAAGGCCATTTTTTTATGATTTTCAGAGACGGCCTGAATTGCTTGAATAGAGTCAAAACAAGTTCATCTTTATTAGACCGTGCGTAGTCGTTGGGGTGAATAATGTCCCACCCTAGGGCGTTTTGCGCCATGTGGCAGCCTAGTCAGCAATGGGGCATTATTTGGCGTTTTTACGAAATGGGTGTAGTGGGGATGTGGGACATTATGTTAAATGAGATGTAATATAATTAAATAAAATAAAAAACCATCAAAAAATATTATTGGATAAACAATATGAAGATGGAAGGTTATTGGTCAAAATCTCGCCCCAACCGCGTGATTCAAAACACACCAAAACACTTTTTTTGAGCAAATACGCCCAGGGGGCGGTCGAGGGGCATGATTGGGGCTAAATTTTGAAGAAAAAAAAAACACGCCCGTTACGGGTGGCCTTATAGAAGCCAAATGAACATTGGAACTAACTACAAAACCTAAAAGCCAAAGAAATCTTGTGTCATTAACATATATGTCAAATAATGCTTAGTATAAAGGTGGTATTCACCTGGTGATGAGAAGAAGATGAATCTTGAAAACTGGAAGTTGAACCGGTATGAGATAGACGCAAAGCAGTAGTAATGTCCACATTCATAGGCCACATATTGTTGCAGTTTCCGCAAGTAATGGTCACTGTGTCAAACAAGCTGCTGCATGGTACACTTACCTGAACCCAAATGGTTTACCCAATTCAGAGATTGGTAAAGAATAACGTTACCCATAATTCTGATTTTCTTGGAATTTGTTGCGGAACTTTTTTCTAGAACGACGAATTTCTTTAATCGTGTAATCTGACAAACTTAAGCCCAAGACCTCCAAGCCTAGGTGATACTAAAGGTTTTGTCTTTGCCAATGAGCCAGCAACCTCACTGTATATTCGTAGTGGAACTAGGTTGTTTAGAAACGAGATTGATTATTATACGTGTTCTTTTTTTTTTTTTTTGAACTTTTGATGTACTTTCAAGCAGTTCGCTACCTTAAGTTAGTCTGACAATGTTTCTTAGGGGCTGTTTGGTAGCCTCTGAATGGTCATTAAGAGGCTACCTCTTAATGGAACCATTAAGAATTTTACCAATGAAAAGGTAGAAGAATGTCACATGTGATGATTTACCATTCAGAGGTTAACTCTTAACCATTCAGACTTGAGGTTACCTCTTATTCATTCGGAGGTTTTAAACCATTAAAATGTAGCATCTGAATGGTCATTAAGAGGCTACCAAACAGCCCCTTAGAGTTTGATGGTGTAGCAAGTGAACTACATGGAGGTTTTCACCAAACATAACACATCGTTTATGGTCTATGGATCGAGTTCGCTTTCCACCCAAGCGAACTAGCCAAGTACGAGAAGTACAAGGCGTTCCAAAAAAAACACCTAGAACTATTAGTGTCCTTCCTAAACCGCCTACTTAGCTTAAATATATATATATATATTTTGGCATAGTAGTTTTATTAATAAAACTAGGGTTAATTTCATCTTTCATATACGAGAGACCTTATAAAATTAATGTAACTTGTTCCACTAAGGTTTCTGAGTGTCTAAGATATAATAACATGGTTAATAAATTCAGTAAAAAAAAGTCATATACTGCAAAAATAACCTCCAAAATGAAGATTATTATCAATACAGGAATAAAACCCTAGTTTCTTGATTGCACAACATGGAACTTCTGAGCAAATGCATTCAATATCACTTTGTTCCATGTATAATTTTGTCAATTATTTGAATCAATTTGTTGAAACATAATATATTTGTATAGCTTTTTACTCGTCCTTCTTTACATGCAAGTAGTCTTTGCTTCTCTCTGTGTACATCAGTACATGTATACTTTCTCTGACTACTAGCAGAAGAAGATCAGAGAACAAGCCTTAGCTGATACAGACTAGACCCAAACTTTGTAATTACCAAAGACTTTTAAGAACTTTAGTTCCACAAAACTTTGTGGCAAACTCATGCGTAAATCAAACTAATGACTTTCATCATTGTTTTTGTTTAAGTTTGCATCTTTACGTATAATATGACAAGAACACACACCACATAAATTCATATATAGAGAAGAAGAGATAGAGAGGTACAGCAAGAACAATATTGCAGAAAGGGCAATCAATGTAACAAAGCTGCTCAGAAGCTGCTGATGGTACAACTGCCCAGGTAGAGCTGCTTGACATCATTGTGATCACAAATAATGACACTACTATGTGTGTGTGTGTGTGTAAGGACTCTCTTGCTTTCAAGTTAGGGCATGCTATTCGCTTACTATATATAGAACAAGATACATTGGTACACATAAAATAATAATAATAATAATAATAATAATAATAATAATAATAATAATAATAATAATAATAATTGTCGAATACCCAACTCCCGGATGACGTTAGATGGATCTTCGTTGACGTCAAGAGCCTTTATCCTTGTCACTACAAAAGAACAAACCGTTAGCCTCGCCACGGAGGACCCCGGGAGGGGGATCCGTGACCAAGCTCCGGCGTGAGAGTAAGTAAGCTTGCCGGAAAATGAGAGGAGTTTCCTCCGATGAATAGAATCAGGGCCGGCTCTGGGCCCGGCAAACCCGTGCCGACGCCCGAGGCCCAAAATTTCAAAGGGCCCGAAAAGTCTTTATAAACTTGTACATATTTATTAAATTATATATTTAGTATATTTATCCGTTTATTATGCAAAAAAGTATTGGTGGTATAGTGGCAAAAATCATCTCAAAATAATGTAAAGGTCTCAAGTTTGAGTCTTTGCTCATCACGAAGTTTTTATTTTTGCAATTCATTTACCCTTAACCATAATTTTGGGCCCAATTCTTTTCGTCACCCGAGGCCTAAATTTTTTTAAGAGTTTTCGAGGACAGCTCTGAATAGAATCACCGGAAGGTTTCCTCTTTGGTGTGAATCTAATTAATATGTGTGTGTATTAAATATGGAGGAATGTTGGTCGGAAGTTAATGAGAGGCGAGTAAATGAGGGTGTAGTAAATGAGGGAATGCCGGAGATGATACCTGCCTTTCTTCCTGTATATCCTCTCTTATATAACAACCAGCCCTTATCTCATTAGAGACCTTCCGTATGTGATCTAACGGCTTTTGAGGGTTCTCGGGGTGTGCAGACACGTGTCTGACCCCCAGCGATGAGATGCTTCCCTTAATTAATGCCCAGCCGGAGAAGTACAGTAACTCAGACGAGATCCTTTTCTTATCGGGCATTTAATGAGCTCTGCCCCTTGCTTAGCTGTTTCCCGCCCGTTTGTAAAAGGAAGAGAAACCTTGGTGGACAAGGCAATTCTATTTTATTGGCCTACATGTGATTGGGCTTCCGGAAAAAATGGCCTAAAGCGGGTTAAGTGGGCTTCCTCACTTGCCCGTCGTCAAGTCATCTTTAGTCCCTGGTTCTGAGACCCGAGGCTCATGATCCGGGGCTGAGTCACAACCGCTTAAAAGGGGTGGTTTTCTTCCTGTGGGCCCATTCCAAATCAGTTATGATCTGCCGTCCCCACTAATCATCACACCGCCGGATATCTATAGCGGGAGTTAATCCCCTAGAAACACGTGTTCCTTTTTTGAATTTTGAAGGGACTCTTGACATGACGGTTACTTGTATGTCAGTGGCACCTCTTTAAATACCATGTCATCTTTTCCGATTTCTCACTCAAATACTTCAACCCCTTTTTCTCACTGTAGCCATTTCCTTGAATCATAGCTTCTTCTCCGATTATGAGTCGTAGTGGTCGTTCGTCGATAAGATCCGTATTGACGGCGAAGGACTTGAAGTCCTTCGTTGCGGCGTACAACATTCCCGAGCGATTTTCTCCTTCCTTGCCCGGCCCCAACGAGCCGGCGGAGTGCACAGCAGACCGGATACCTATTTACACTCTGGCTTTCTCCTCCTGTGGGGTTCGGTATCCTCTTTCTGCTTTCAAAATCTCTTTGCTTCGTCATTTCGGTGTCCACTTTTCTCAGATTCACCCTCTAGGGTTCATGAGGGTGGTCCACTTTGAATTATCCTGTGCAGCCATCTCGGGAGAGCCCTCTATTCCTTTGTTTTGCATGTTCTACAGGATTATTTCGGATGGGGATTGGTTCACTTTTGCAAAACGGCATAACAATGTCTCGAGGCCTTGTTACAGTTTTATGCCTACCTCCACTTATCCAAAGGACTGGAAGAGTAGATTCATCTTTGTTTATGCCGCTATGTTGCCGGAGTCCCCTCTGCCGAAGGATCTTGATGCCGCAATCGAAGACGTTGTTCCTACTCTTTCCGCAGCCGAAACCCTTCAGTGGAAACGAATGTGCGAGAATCCAACGAGGGCATTCACCTTTTCTGAAGGGATGTTTGCCATGGGAGGGTTGAGCCCCTCCTATCCGGTTCGTTCGAGGGCTTTTTTCGGCAAAAAAGGTATTTCTTTGTTCTTGATCTGTCGTTTTTGGTTAGTGTCTCGAAAATCGTATAGTCATCTTTAGTGTCTCTTTTTTGTGTAGAGATAACTTTGTGGAGGCTACTTCAGGGTGATTCCAAAGATGTTAAGTATGTGGTTGACAACGAGATTGATCCTAGGTTGAATGCGGAGGTGCAGGTTACTGGGGGATCCACCCAGGCCGGGGGCTCTATTGCCGTGGGTGGTGACGAGGAGAATCCCTCTGATGAGGAGGAGAGTTCTCCTGATTTTCCTCCTGTTCATCTCTCCGGCCAAAGCGATGACGAAGATGTAGAAATCCAGCTAGTTCGTAAGAGAAGATCCGCCAGTCCTCAGCCAGCCCCTGCTCCCCGTAATATTCGTCAAAGACTTCAGAGTGCCAGTGGTCAAAAACTTCCTCCTTCATCGAAAGCTGCTTCTGATCTCCCCCTTGCTGGGGTCAAAGGTTCCCTGTCTAAACACCTGAGGTCTTCGAGCTTAGTGAGTGCTCCTCTGCTGGTGAGCTTTATCTTTCCTTGATCTCATTTTTTCTGTCTTTTGCCTTGTCTCTGATGTTCTTTTTCTTACTTCTCAGGGGAGTTCCCAGGAGCCCATAGAGGTTCCTACTGGTCCCTCTTCTTCCCGTGTCGGGGATAAGACCTCTGAAGTGGGGGTAGCTCGTTTTTCCTCGGCTTTCGAGCTCTCTCCCTCCCGTGCTACTGGGACTAGCAGGCCCACTCTTCTTGAAGGTCCTGCTCATCGGTCTCCTCTTGCCCCTCTGTTTGCCGATTCCCTCCCTTCTGCTTATGTCCCTAAATGGAAGGTGACTAGCTCCTCAGTGATAGGGACTCCCGAAGCTGCTAGGGACTTTTTGAACCATGCTGTTCCTCCCTCACACAAGTTTGTTAACTCTGCTCTGAGGGACGACCTCTTCGAGGATCAGTATAGCATGTCCCTGTGTGAAAGCTTTTTTAGGGGCGCTGGGATGTTGCAGAGAATCGATGATCTGAGGAGGGCAAATGAAGGGCTTAAGGCTGAGCTTAAGGCTTGCCAGTCTGTTGTTGCTGGGCTTAGATGCCAAGTAGTTGATGCTGAGAGGAAGTTGCAGGAGGAGAAGGTACATAGTCTTCTCCCCCCTTCCCCCCCTTTTTTTGTACTTATTGATTTTTTATCCAGGGAGCTGGAGCTATGCTTGAGAGGAAAGAACGGGCTTGGGAGCGGGAGATGGTCGCGCTGGTTGAAGAGAAGGAGGAGCTTGCTGCTGAGCTGAAGCATTCGAAGGAGGTTGGCTCCATTTCCCAGGAGCAATTCAGTGCCATGTATGCAGAATATGGGATAACTTCCGATGACAACCAGCGATTGGCGGGGGAAAAGCATTGGCTAATTACTGAAGGTTTTGGAGCCTTCCTTGCTGCTGTTGCTCAGTCAGAGGATTTCAAGAGCGGTTTGGAGGAGGTGTACAGGGCCTATAGGGATGTTGGGTTCTAGTCGGGATTGAAGGATGGCTATAAATACTCCGCTCAAGGCTTGGATAGAAAGGAGACTCCTCTTTATAACTCCAAGGCTAAGAAGAAGCTGTCCAAGCTGAATGAGGAGTTTGGGCATAAGACCCCGGCCATCCTTGAGAAAATCCTGGAGCATCCCTTGATTTCTATTGATGAATTAAAGGCCCTGTTCTCCTCTGCCGGTCCTTCGTCTCCACCGTCTCTTTCCGGGGGAGATCCCCAATGAATTTCAAACACTTAACACATTTCGATATGGTTGTAATAACTTTTACTTGCCCTAGGATACTTTTGCATTTTGCTTGACCGTTTGGGAGGGGTCCTTTATGTTGGGGACCGCCTTAGCTTCTAATCATATGGGTTATGATTGTATATTGCTTCTTCACTTTGTTGCCTATTTCTTGCTGTGGTTGTTTGTCTTGCAGGGGTTTTTACTGAAGGTCAGTTTGGTGCTTCCCTGGGGATTTATGGACCGTTTGGTGGGGGGTCGTGTCTTTATTTCATCTCGTTATATTTACATGTTGTTTACTCTTGCCAGAGTTATTGAGGCCTTTCTTTGTATATGTACTTTGTATTAATAAAGCAGATTCCCTTTCGTGGTTTTGTATGCAAGAGTGTGTTGTACTTTTTGTTTGTTTGTTAAACTATGATTATCTGTTCGAGGCCAATCGATGGACAAGCTTATAACATGGCATTATGTTTTTGACTTGTTCTTGTCCGCTTTGGGTTAGCTAGACCCTTATCAGCCCCACGGCCAGGCTTTTGGCATGTTTTGGATGCCTTGTACACGTGTGCTTGTTTGTTCTAGTTTAGATTTAATGGTGTTCCTGGGCACGTCTGCCTAGGTGTGATGGCCATTGTTTTTTCAAAAGTGGACGTGTTCTGTCCGTTTTTCATTTAATTTTTAGGGGGTTTACACTTCCCGCTAAAGATTGTTACAAAAGGTCTGTCCTTGGGGGATCCCCAGACTAGTCGCTACAAAAGTGGCTCTTGGCCGTTTTCTTTGGGGGTGAACCCCTTACACGTAATACTTCCTAAGCTGCATGAGATTCCAGGTCCTGGGGACCTCTTTGCCTTCAAGCGTTTCCAACTTGCAGGTTCCCTTGCCATTAGCCCATATGACTCGGTAGGGCCCCTCCCAGTTGGGGCCCAACTTTCTAGTGTTTTCTTGCAAGCTGGCTTCATTGGCTCTAAGGACTAGATCCCACGGGACGAGGTTGAGTTTCTTCATCCTGGTGTTATAATAACTCTTCAGTAGCTTTTTGTATTTGGCTTCCCTGATTGCCGCTATCTCCCTTCTTTCTTCCAGCAGGTTCAAGTTCACTCTGAGGTCCTGTTCATTTTCTTCGTCTCGGAGCTTCATCCGGGCAGTCGGGGATCCTATCTCGGCGGGGATGACAGCTTCCGTCCCGTAGGTAAGGCTAAACGGGGTCTCCCCATTGCAACTTTTGGGAGTGGTTCTGTATGCCCATAGCACAAATGGAAGTTCTTCCAGCCAGCCCTTTTGTTTTCTTCCAAGCCTTCCTTTCATTCCCTTGATGACGCTTTGGTTGGCTCTCTCCACCAGTCCGTTGCTCTGGGCGTGGGTAATGGAGGTAAACACTTGTTGAATCCGCATTTGCTCGCACCACGGTTTGAAAGGCTTTCCGGCAAACTGGACCCCGTTATCGCTCACCAGTTCCTTAGGGACCCCATACCTGCATATGATGTTATCCAACACGAACCTTCTCATCTGCTCTCCAGTAATTTTTGCCAGGGGCTTCGCTTCGATCCATTTGGTGAAGTAGTCAATGGCCACCACCACGTATTTGACCCCTCCCGGGCCCTCCGGGAAAGGTCCAATTATGTCGATGGCCCATTTTTGGAATGGCCAGGATGTTGAAACCGGTACCATGGGGTGTTTGTGCCGGTGGGTCATTGGTGCATGCACTTGGCAGTTATCACACTTCTTGATTTCCTCAGATGTTGTTTCGTACATCCGTGGCCAGTAAAATCCTGCATTCATTGCTTTTCTCACTATCGTCCTTGGTCCCGAGTGCATTCCGCAAATCCCCTTGTGCATTTCCCTAATCACATAGTCAGCCTCTTTCATGTCAACACACTTTAGGGATGGGCCCAGATATGATCTTCGATATAGCTCCCCTCCAATTAGCTCATATTGCAGGGCTCTGACCCTTATCTTTCTGGCTGCCCATTCTCCCTCGGGTAGGATTCCGTCCCGGAGGAACTTAATAATTGGTGTCATCCATGTTTCCTGAGTGCCTTCAATCGCCACAACCTCCTTTGTGTTAAGGGAAGGAGATGTCAGGATCTCCACCTTGACTTCTTTTGCGAGGTGGTCAAATGCCACTGAAGCCAGCTTACTGAGGGCATCCGATTTTCTGTTTCTTCCGCGGGGGATGTACTCCAGTTTGAAAGTTTTGAATGCCTTAGCCATCTCTTTTACTTTCACCACGTATTGGGCCATGGTGCCGTCTTTGGCTTCATATTCCCCTTGGTACTGCTTCACTACCAGTTGTGAATCAGTGCTAGCCTCCACGTGTCCTGCTTTCATTTTCTGTGCCAGCCTCATTCCTGCTAGGAGGGCTTCATACTCTGCGGTATTGTTGGTGTTCTCGAAGTCCAACCTTATGGCATACGTCAGCTCGACTCCCTCGGGGCTTATCAGTGTGATTCCTGCCCCACTCCCTTCTTCACGAGATGCTCCGTCGGTGAGTAACTTCCACACCGCCTCGTCTTCCTTCTTTCTTTCTTCTTTTTCTAAGGCTTCCCATTTTAACAGTTCCCTCTCTTCGTCCTCGGGGACTTCTGCTAAGAAATCGGCCAGTATCTGTCCCTTCATGGCTGTCCCGGGCTTAAACTCCAGGGAATGTTCCCCTAACTCCACAGCCCATTTAGCTAATCGTCCTGACAGCTCCGGCCTCCTGAGCACCTTCTGAAGGGGTTGATCGGTCATTAAGGTAATCTTGTGCCCTTGGAAATACCTCCTGAGTCTTCGGGATGCGAAGACAAGGGCTAATGCGAGTTTTTCCAGAGGCATGTATCGTTCCTCGGGCCCCTTAAGCGTTCTGCTGATGAAATATATGGGGATCTGTCTCCCTTCCCGTTCTACCATCATGACCGCACTTATGGTCGTTTTCGAGGCAGATAGGTACAGGAGCAACGGGTCCCCGGGTACTGGGGTGGCTAACGCCGGGAGCTTGCAGATGTAGGCTTTCATTTCTTGGAAGGCAGCCTTGGCCTCTGTGGTCCATTTAAACTTGTTTGTCTGGAGGCAGTCTTTCAATACTTTCATAAAGGGAATGGTTCTGTCGGCTACCTTTGATAAGAAACGGTTCAACGCTTTCAACCTCCCGTTCAGTTGCTGAATGTCCTTCAGGGACCTGGGGGATCGCATCTCAGCCACCGCTAGGGTTTTCTCCGGATTTGCATTAATCCCTCCCTTGGTGACCACTACTCCCAGGAAATTCCCCTCTTCTACTCCAAAACAGCACTTCCCAGGGTTTAACTTCATGTTCACATCCTGCATAGTGTTGAGGGTCTCGGCTATATCGTCTATCATGGCCATCTCTGTCAGGCTTTTGATAATAATGTCGTCGACGTACACTTCCAGGTTCCTTCCTCGTTGTTTCCTGAACAAAGCGTTCATGAACCTTTGATATGTGGCCCCAGCATTTTTAAGACCGAAGGGCATCTTGGTGTAGCAGAATGTTCCTTCGTCCGTGATGAAGGCAGTTTTTTCCTCGTCTTCCATTGACATCTGGATTTGGTGGTACCCCTTGTAGGCATCCAGGAAGCACTTCAGGGGGTACTGAGACAAAGAGTCTACCTGCACGTCTATCTCCGGGAGGGGATAACAGTCCTTAGGACAGGCTTTGTTCAGATCTTGAAAGTCAATGCACATTCTCCACCCCCCGTCTTTCTTTTGGACCATAACCGAATTGGCGATCCAAGATGGGTACTTCACATCCTTAACTATCCCTGCCCTGAGCAGTTTTCTAGTTTCTTCACAAGCAGCCCGTCTCTTGTTGGGTCCCATGCTTCGTTTCTTCTGTTTTACCGGTTTTGCCCATGTGTAAGTATTTAGCCGGTGCTCGGTCAGGCTCCTGGGGACCCCTGTCATGTCCCCATGTTGAAAGGCAAACACGTCTATGTTGTGGATAAGCAACTCCTTCAGGGCACTCTTGCACTTGTCACTCAGGTGGCTTCCCACTTTGACCGTTTGTTCTGGGAACCTGTCGTTAAGGACCCACTCTTCTACTTCCTTCTTCTTGGGTTTCTCAGGTGCCTCCTCTTTGGATACGGAAGAGATCACCTCATAAGCAGATTTAACCCATGCTAGGCCCTTTGGTGTTTGAAATACTAAAGCCCCGTGGGGGGTGGACGCCTGCGCCTGTAAGTCTCCAATTCCGGGTCTTCCTAGGATTGCATTGTACTTCGAGGGTGCCCTGACTACTGTGAAGGTCAGATTTATCGTTCGGACTCGATCCCCTACCCCGACCGTGAACGGAAGCCTGATCTTTCCCAAGAGATGTGACACACTGTTGTTGAACCCTACTAAGGGGATGGAGTCTTCTTCCAACCTGTCTCTTACGTCCCTGTCGAATCTAAGGAAACAATGCTCGTATATTACTTCGACGCCTGACCCTCCGTCCACATGTATTCGAGACACCGTATGCCCTGCTATTATGGCTGAGATGTTCAGTGGAAGTCGTTGCACTTCGCTTTCTTCCAGGTATGGCATAAGGATGGGAGCTTTCATGCAGTTCGGGGAGCCCAGGATCCTGGCTTTTACACTACGGGTGGTATCGAATTCACTCCTCCTTCTGATCATGTCAACATCTGCCCTCCCAGACTCCCTTGCATCTCTTCCCCTGCGGTCCCCTCCCCCTTCCTTAATTTCCTTGACCAAGTGGGCCAGCCTTCCCGTCTTTACTGCAGCCTCTATCTCTCTTTTTAAATACATGCAGTCATCGGTTTTATGCCCGAAACCTTTGTGAAATTCACAATATTCGTTTGGCTGCGCTTTCGGCCCAGGCTTTATGGGTGGCGGTCTTGGGAAAGAGTTCTTTACCCTTTCAGTGGCCAGTATCTCACTTGGTGTCTTAGTGAGGGGGGTGAAATTATCAGAGTACAAAGGGGGACCCCTCCCTCGGGGCCTATACGGGGAGTACGAGGATCTCATTCTGTCATGCATCATTCTATCAAAAGCAGGTTTTCGAGAGTAGGGTGTACCTTTGTCAGGAGGCTTTGCGACTGGGGCGATCCTCCGGGGTGTGATGTCCGTTTCCTTGGCTTTGCTGACCGTATCCTTCCCTCTGACAAAGGCTCTGACCCTGTCCATAAGGCTGTCAAATGAGTGGGGGAACTCTTCCCCCAGCTTCTCACACAGCTGGGCATGTTTTAGCCCGTTTATGAAACTGCTAATCTTCATGACCTCCGGGACATCTTTGATGTTCATGCTCTCCTTGAAAAACCTCTCCATGTATTGATCTATTCGCTCGTTATCCCTTTGTCTAATATGAAGGATCTCATTTGGATTTTTAACCACCTTTCTCTGTTGGCCGAAGTTCCTGAGGAACTTCTCGCTTAGCTCTTCATAGCTATCTATGCTCCCCGGGGGCAGGCTGTCGAACCAAAGCCGAGCTCCCTCCGTCAAGGTTTGTACAAACATGTGGCACCATACTGGCATGGGCCATCGTCCCAGCTGTCCCGCTCCCCGAAAGGCATGCAGGTGATCCTCGGGGTCTCTTGTCCCGTCATAACGGTCAAAGCCTGGGGGTAACTTTGTCTTGGGGGGCATAGGTGCTTCTGCGATTCCTCGTGTGAACTTTGAGACCTCGGCTAAGTCTCGTGGTAGGTATGGCTGATCTAAACCACTGTCACCAAGGTTGTGTCCCTCATTTCCTTTCTCCTTGGGCTTCTGTCCTGTGATAAGATCCTCCCTTTCTTCTGAGGACATTTGCCTCAGGGCAGTTATGAACGTTTCCAGCTGGTCACCATTGTTGCTCTTGTTTTGAAGATTCGTCCCTTCTTGGCTGGAGGGTGTGTCAAAAGAAAGTCTAGCCCTGAGGCTGTCGAGCTTTTCCTGTCTCTTTAGGTCTTCAAGGTACTTTGTTAACTTTTCCCTATGCATGGCCACAAAGTCAGGAGTGATATGCTCTGTTTTTCTGGGTTTTCCACCTGGTTCTCGTTACCTTCTTCATGGGTGATGTCTTCCACTGTGACTCTATCCAAATCGTTTTGTGCCGTCTGAATGACACGTGAGTTATGTGGGGTTGCCATGTCGTTCTTGATGAAATAAGTTGCTCTTTAGACGTCGAGTTCTGATGTGGGAACACCGGACAGACCAAGGTCCCACGGATGGCGCCAATGTCAAATACCCAACTCCCGGATGACGTTAGATGGATCTTCGTTGACGTCAAGAGCCTTTATCCTTGTCACTACAAAAGAACAAACCGTTAGCCTCGCCACGGAGGACCCCGGGAGGGGGATCCGTGACCAAGCTCCGGCGTGAGAGTAAGTAAGCTTGCCGGAAAATGAGAGGAGTTTCCTTCGATGAATAGAATCACCGGAAGGTTTCCTCTTTGGTGTGAATCTAATTAATATGTGTGTGTATTAAATATGGAGGAATGTTGGTCGGAAGTTAATGAGAGGCGAGTAAATGAGGGTGTAGTAAATGAGGGAATGCCGGAGATGATACCTGCCTTTCTTCCTGTATATCCTCTCTTATATAACAACCAGCCCTTATCTCATTAGAGACCTTCCGTATGTGATCTAACGGCTTTTGAGGGTTCTCGGGGTGTGCAGACACGTGTCTGACCCCAGCGATGAGATGCTTCCCTTAATTAATGCCCAGCCGGAGAAGTACAGTAACTCAGACGAGATCCTTTTCTTATCGGGCATTTAATGAGCTCTGCCCCTTGCTTAGCTGTTTCCCGCCCGTTTGTAAAAGGAAGAGAAACCTTGGTGGACAAGGCAATTCTATTTTATGGGCCTACATGTGATTGGGCTTCCGGAAAAAATGGCCTAAAGCGGGTTAAGTGGGCTTCCCCACTGGCCCGTCGTCAATAATAATAGTAATAATAATAATACAATTTAATCATGTGTATTTAATCACGTACATTCTTCTTTTGCATAACTAGTGGGGAACCCGTGCGTTGCAGCGGTGTCGACAATACACGGCCGCAAAGGAATAACTTGTAAAATGACACCACTATCATAGGTTAATCTTGATGTGGTTATAGGGAAGAAAATGTATATAATGTAATGTTACAAAATCACAACCATCATTCGAATTGCCCAATGTACATGTTATGGGTTACCAAAAAAACATTACATACCTTGAGCACCCTTTTGCCTCTAAAGCTTAACTGCTTGTCCTTAATCCAATGAGTTGTCCCAGGATTTCAAAGATGCCCAATGTACGAAGATGATTTGGCTGCTCACACTCTGCTCCAAGTTCTTGAACATACATCCCAAAAAGACATACTTCAACTCCTTCAATTTTCCTGAAATAACAGAACTACCTAAAACAAACAACATTAGTTTAGAGAATAGCATAGCAATGATGACATCAAAAGAAAGTATAAGGCTGGAAGTGTTACTATATTTAAATTTAAATACCTTAGACTTGTACCCAAATTCAACAGGGTAATTTTGATGTTGAAAGATCTCAAGAAATCCCACTTTGACTTCCAATTTCTGGTCCACTGTTGTGTTGAGCCGTCGTTCACGTCACGAATGTACCGAGAGATAAATGCAAGGTTTTCAAATATGGGAGATAGATGACAGTCGGGAATTCAAGAACACAATTCATTTGTAGTTTCAAACTGGTCAACTTTTGACTACGAAACACGGAGCTCGGGAGCACAAACGAATCATCGACAAAGAGACAGAGATCGAGCGTCTGGACATTGTGCATGATAGCAGAAGAAATCCACGAATGTATGCACGAGGCGTTAAAGAAAACGCGACATGATAAATGAAAGTTCTTGATGTTTGATGCATCACGTAACGAGAGAACGCGTTCTACGAAGTTTATGGAGCAAGTTTCGTCAGGTAGGTCCCGAGTGTCTGCCTCGTTAGCGTACAACAATGCGTTGTCGAAATCTAGGTTTGAAACAGGAGTACAAACGTTTTTCCATTTTTTTTGAAAGTATGGCAGTTTTCACAACGTCTTTGGTGGGAATAAATGAGATAATACGATGAAGAATACAATCCGGCAGTTGGCTTATATCGCCGTCGCTATCATGACCCGTATCTTGAATCACATATCTTGTTTGACCTGTGTCGCTCATAACTTCACCTATATTACGATTGGAGATTTTATAAATTAACCAAATTGAGAAATATTTTAAGCTTCTAGCAGTTTTTGTGCATAATTTAACGCGTTAGCAGGACAGAATCATCAAAGAACAGAACAACTTTATAAAGCAGACAGCAAAGATAATCATAGCCATCAAAACATCGTATGTGTTGTTGTGACATGTGACAATGTATGTAATCCTAGTTCAACAGAATTCATGCATCCAAGTACATAATCTAGTAATCTGGCTTAGGGCTGCTAAACGGGTCGTTTTCACGGGTTGGCAGGTCGAACCCGTAAATCGTGTGACACGACCCGTTTACCAACCTGTTTTGAACTACCCATTCTGACCCGCATCTCAAACCCGCCCGGCCCGACCCGTTTACCATGCCTAATGCCTAGTACTGTAGAGTAAAATTGAGGTTATCTAACTACATGAAAGTTGTTGAGTTTGAATAGAAAATCATCAATCAACAATATAAATATCATCACTGAACGCCAAATGAGTGGTTTTATATTTGGCTGATAGGTACATTTATGATCTATTGGGTAAATCTAAGTTTTAAGAGACACTGCACAAACACTTTTTCACCATAGCTTTGCTTGACTGCAGACATAACTCTTCAAGTAAGTCATAATATTCCTACATAAATAATAGAAAAGAATAGGCATGATTAAGATAATACTAAATCTGGACAACTTCCAGGACCCTAATTTAGTGCGAGTAGTCTTGATGTTCCTTTCGAGTGGCCCTCTTTTGTGTGAGACCAATATAAAACTCATCAAGCAATAGTTTTTGGTTGTTAATCCCCACATCAATGGTGATAAGCAAGCATTACATAATCCCCAGGAGTTGGTTGCGTCACAAGTTTTTTTCTTCAATATCGACCTGCACGCGTACTTTTGACCCGTCAACTTCTCCATGTTTATGAAGATATATGCTTCCATCCTTACGAATGACACTTCTTTCTGGGATTCCAAGTCTTGGTTGTTGTCTACTTCGCAAGCCGTTTGACATAACACCAATAGACATATGCCTATTCATGTTTGTTATTCACTAAGTAGAAAATAATAAAACGGTATAATATATTAATATAACTGATTAAAAACATACCTGAGCCAAAGATCCTTTAATTATGTGATGGAAAACGGATCCCTTGTAGTGCAGGGTCTTCCAGTTTTCTGACTATTCCCCTTTTCTCCTGAAATTTAATTAAGCATGCATTACTATAAGTTGATGAAATAAACAGTCCCAAAACCCGCCAAACTTAATAATAACAAAGGGCTTATAAACCTGACCTTCAAATTTTATACTGTATATTCATCAGTGAAGTAAAAAAAAAATATAGTTGACCAAATCATATATGTTCAAGATTATATAATGATAATAGATCAGAAATGTCACAAAAGTTTCAAAACACGAGTACCAAGATATGGTGTAAATATTTTACCAGTACAAAGTGCCCGAAAATTCTCAGCAGTTTTAGGAACAGTACCTAAGAAGAGCTGCAAAACGATACAGAAAAATAAGTTTATAGCCATTGCAATGCCTTAACAGTAATAAGTTGGCATTTATAGCATTACTATGTAAATGACAGATCAGAAGTAAATATACATCATGCAAACTGAAAAAAGAAACAAAAAAATTGTCATTCAGGGCACAAGAAACACCTGAAAACCCATTAAAAAATAAATAACCGGTCACGGCAACATCTAAAAAACAAATAATATTAATAAAAACTGGTCATGGCACAAAAAGAACACCTCAAAAACCATTATTTCAATAGGATCTCCATCTATAGACACGTCCAAGTATACAAGTGGGTTCTTCTTGCTCATCTTCCTTGTATTTGAGTTAAGTCAATCCAGCACTCCTGAAGCACTCTGCGAGAAAACACAACAAAATAATACCTGTCGATCCAATAAAATCGTATGTAGCCAATAGAGTTAGCATAGCAGAGCCAGAATTCGATCGGTTTGACCCCAATCGGGATGGAGATCCTGCTCTGACCCCATTCCACCTAAAATATGGCAAAACCCTAGCCGCCGCTCGCACATACCAGCTTCCTCTGCTCTACGGGGAATCCAAATCAAGTTGTTGATTACTGTGTTGTTTAAGAACATCTTCCATCACATTTCGCTACCGAGAATGATAGTGCCATCAATTTCAATGATTATCAATTAGATTGGCTTGAATTGGGGACAATCAAAACGCTTGGGTTTCTTGAGAACTGCTGGGAAAATATGATTCCGAGAATGACCCTGTAGGCGTCTTAAAATGACTCTTCAATTCCAATTGTGTTGCTTAAACTCCTATGTACATGCTGCTTAAGAACTTGTATATTTGGTGAAATTACATTCATATCCATCACTTCTCCTTTTTATAATAGTATAGATAAATCACAAAATGTGTATTTTGTTGGTGGTTTTTGTGTTAAGCAAATTTTAGTTAATTGTGATTTAATACCAAATAGAAATAAGAATAAACATAGATACGAGTTAGGACGTATAGAGTGCACACTCATTCCGTCAGCGACGAAACGTAGGCGTGTACAAGGGGCCGAGCTTGGGGGTCTCATGGAAAGCCTCATAACTCGCTTCTAATCTGGATGGTTGGTTCTCTTTTGGTAGAAACTAATAGAATTAATGATAATTAGGAACTCATGATTAGATAGAGGTTTAAGGGAAACTCACCATGTTAGCCTTGTTAACCACCTTAGTTAACAATTTAAACCTTGACTTTTCTAAATTACCAAATGGCTTTACTACTCTCCACGCCATATGGCGCAACACGTACACTTCTCCTACGTCACTGACTCTTTGTTTTCCTCAACCCTACACTACACATTGTGTTGCGCCAAACACCACCATGCGCCACTATCTATGCCGCGCTACACTCTCCTGCACCATCGTTTCCTCTTGCGTCATTTAGTCACGTGTCACGCTCTAGTTAAGTGGTAATTTAACAAAATTCATATCTACTTTGATAATTTCTTTGGTCAAAGTGGCCACTTTGGTGGTTATTTTCCCATTGATGATCCATATGAACTAATGATGTGGTGGTCACTACCAATAGTAACTTCATGATTAAAACTAATTATGCTAGCACCAGCAGCAACTGTGTGATCAACAACAATTGGATGATCAACAGTTGGCAATAAACAGCTACTAGATAATCAGTACATGTCGAGAGATCACTAAAAACTGGCGATCTGTAGTAATAACGAAGTTATTGTTGATTGAATGCAATCATTAGCACCAGCTAAGCTACTACTAATAGTAACTAAGCTAACTATTACATGTTTTAACCACCAACTAACACACCCTTTCATAAGATATTGTCTTTTCAACTAAACATTGTGATATTTCCAAACTATAAAACTAAAGTTTGTAGTCAATTTCGGGTGCACGTTTCATAGTAGAAACATACATTCTCGGTTTTTCATGCGTTTTGAATTCTACAATTGAGGTTTCGAGAGTACCATCCAAATAGTTCCACATGATTATGATTAAACATGATTCAAGAAAGATTATTTAGGCAATTACAAATTACGAAAGGGAGCGGTTATCTACACATTCCCATACCCTATACCCCCTCATAGGGCTATACGCCTAAAATTGGGCCCACCCATACGCTGCTTATAGGGATATACGCTTGAGCTCAGGCTCACCTGTTTAATGTCAATCATTGGCTGTCAGCCAATGATTGCCTAATGATTAGGATGTTTTAGATGGAACAAGTTTGGTGAGTTTAATGGCTTAAATGGGGAAAGTTGTGAAATATTTATATACTATTAATTTTAAACAATTGTGTGCATATTTGGTGGTAAGTTGTGCTTAAATTGTTGTACCTTAATCAAATATAGGTTGTAAGTTGTGTTTAAGTGTTTGTACCTTAATCAAATAATAATAGTTACATTACCTTACCAAATTCAATTTGTTTTGTATGCATGTATGGTTGTAAATTGTGCTTAAGTGGTTATACTCTAATCAAATAATGGTTTCATTATCTTACCATATTCAATCGATTTGATCAATTCAAAGTTGTGTTGTTTATTTGTAAATTATTATTATTTATAATAATCTAATTAATTTAGCCAAAATCTTGTATAAATATAATTTGCAACATATTAATGCAATGGTTGTTCTAATGTATGCATTATGGTTTGTATAGTGGTAATGATATATAATATATATAGATTACGATGAACCTGTCAAACGAGAAAAAATTGACGCGGATTCATCGTAACGCGCGAGTCCTAGATCAACTTAGTTATTTTATTCTATGTTTTACGTTTCGACGTTTCGCTTTAATTTCTTTGCATTAACACCGCAATTTCAGTGTCGGTGATCACTGACAATAGTGTGATATTAGTGCTCGCCCCCGCCGCAACGCGGGGGTACTTAATACTAGTTATTATAAAATGTCAAGTTTTTATTTGTTTTTTATTTATTAAGTATTGTTATAAAATATCATCGTTTTTAAATAAAAAATTATGCATATGTTTTTTTATTAAGTATTATTATAAAAAACTTCGTAGTTTTTATAAAATGTTTTTATAAAACAAATTGTATGTATTATAAAATGTCAATTTTTTATTTATTAAGTATTATTATGTCTTTAATTGTTTTTCACTTATCATTTATTAACCATAACACAATAAAGAAACGTAATTCAAAATTTAATTAAGCATCGGTTTATATTAAAACAACATTTTTTTAAAATTACGGCCCTCATTGCACTATATGCAGCGTATATACTTACTTTATCTGGAAAATTGTCAGATATTGTATATATATACACGCCTCTCGTTACCCTATGAACGACGTACAAACGTTGTTTTAAAAGTTGAAATAAGCATGAGAAGTTGTAATACGTATAAAAATTCATATTTAAAAAAATGAATGTTGTTTTTTAAAATATTAACATAAAAATGAATGTTGTTTTTAAACGTTATTATTAAAAAAATTAATAATTTCGAATGTAATGACTCTCGTATTTCGATGATCTAATGAAATGTTATGTTTTGAGAGTATATTGTTGACGGCTGTTTGAGGAGTGGGAAGTGACATTTCGTACACGTAGTTGGTCTTTTGGGCTTGCAGAGAATTGAAAACAACATTCGGATAACTGTTTGCGACACCATGGACCGAACTGAAAACTATGTTGGGATGATTCTGAGACTTCAATGCTGCATTGTTGGA
This sequence comes from Helianthus tuberosus, assembly GCA_030545235.1. NCBI lineage: Eukaryota > Viridiplantae > Streptophyta > Magnoliopsida > Asterales > Asteraceae > Helianthus > Helianthus tuberosus. Next base: position 20,477 of record JARYGA010042978.1, read on the forward strand.
ACTAGTCAAGCCGACAGCGATCATCGAATTCTTATGATTAAGATCTCTCTGCTGATTATCGATCTCACAAGACTTATCGTGGTAATCAGCTCAGTAAGCGTGACTTCATTAAGATTCTTCATACGCTTTATCATAGAAATATCGGCATCCCAGCTTTTTGGCAGCGAGTTCAGAAGTTGGCGATTCATTCCGCTGTTTGTGATGGTGATACCAGCACTTATCATTTGCGAGATAAGTTTGACGAATCTTCTGATCTGGTTTTCCACAGTTTCACCATAAATGTGATTGAATGAACTGAACTGTTGATTCAACATGTTTACTCTTCTTGCCTTCATGTCAGCATTACCCTCATACAAGTTTTTCAGCTCATCCCAAATTTCTTTCGCATTTGTGCAGTTCCTAACGGTGATTGAAATGTCTAGACCCAGTGCCATTGAGAGAGTTGCTGTAGCACTATCATCATCTTCCTTGACCTTTCTGTCTTCCTCGGTCCATATAGTTTCAGGTTTTGAAATCTGGGTTAGAGGGTCATCTTCACTAGCATAGATGATGGTACGAGGTCCATTTCTAATACTCCTCCAAACTTTTGTCACACCCTGACTTTTGCGGAAGCGTATGATGTGTGACTGGTTTAATACCATTGCATTCAATCATAATAAACAACTACATGATCCAAAAACGATGTTCATCCATTCATAAAATTTGAGTATTACAAACACTGGTTATTTAAGTTTTAAACACAACCTTCGACTAGGTTACAAACCAACAAAAGTGGATGACATATAAACTTGAAGTCTACTTCTAGAAACAACACCCGCGCCCAAGATCCATCATGTTACCTGAAATACATGTAATTTTGGAAAACATTAACAAAAGTTGAGCGAGTTCATGCGTTTTGTGTGAGTACTGTAATCTTGTAAATCTTGTAAATCTTTGAGAGACTACTTTGTAAACAGGTATGAAAAGCGTGTATGAACATGATTGTGTTACAAGGATTTTAAGGCATGTGAGGACATAGGGAGCACTCGTAATGAGTGGACTTATACCCTTGTCGATTTTCCTTGACTATGTCGATTTCCCTCGACTATGTCGAGTTCGATTTCCCTCGACTATGTCGATTTACCTCGACTACGTCGATTACCCTCGACTACGTCGATTACCCTCGACTACGTCGATTACCCTCGACTACGTCGATTACCCTCGACTGGGACTCCGAAGCACTGCTTGGTACTAGTTGTGACCACGAGTGGGGTTCGGCTGTACCCGTTAGATCTAACACTCGTCCCTAATTAAGTATTAATGGCATTTCAATATCTAGTTTATGCTGACATGATCTAGTATTTCATAGGCATTTCATACCGTTCAAGCATTCGTAACATGTATTTCACCCCCGAGAGTTATAAAAACCAAAAACAGTTAAGAGAAACGGGGGAGCATGAACTCACTGTTTTGCGTCTTCAGTACTCGTAACTCAAATCTCGTCATCAAACACGACTACCTACAATGTGCTAGGGTCTATTAGACGAGCGGGCCGTGCATTGCCTTAGTATTCATGTTTTGAGTTACGTTTCCTTTATGTCTTTAACATTATCCACAGTTATAATACTTCTCAAGTATTCATTTTCGTATTTCCTTCCCAAGGATGGGAGCATTTCATACATCTGTATTTGTATTCTCGTATTTGTAGTTTCCAAAGTAATATATTTCAAGAAAATATATATTTTCCCAAAAATCATATATCTTCTAAATATTCTAAGAAAATATATTTTTACTTCCAAAAAAATAATATATTTTCTCTTTGTCGAAAATATGATATACTTTGTAATAATAACGAAAATCATATTTTCCTTTCTTGTATCCAAATAATATTTACCAAAGATATATTCGTAATGGTATTGTTTTGAATAGTAAATTTCATGGTATTTGTTAAGTTATATTATTTTACTGTAAAATAACATAACTATTTCACAAAGTATACAAATATTCACACGAGTGTCTTAATGTAAATATATTCTAAATATATATATTTATCCATTTTTATTTATAAAAATCATCCTCCAATACATGTATTTTGGTAGCAAAGTCTATGGCAAAGTTTATATTGAAACCCATAGTTAAATCACACTTGTAAATATTTGTTTAGAAAATATTTTTCTAAGTGTTTATATTTTTAGAAAATTTTGCCATAGTTTCCCCTAAAAATGGAGGTGTCTATGCTATTAAAGCATATTATTTTCTTTTCAAAAATCAACACACAATAATCAATAATCAACCTTAAACAATATTATTCTTACCAAGTGCAAGAACAATACATTTTTCATAACAATATGAACTTGATCGTTTCACAAAAACTTGTAGTAACTTGGTAAAGTGTTTAGTGGGTTTAGTTACCCTTTAAAGTGTGTTTATTCCTTTACAAATCTCATTCTTGAAAAATTTGTGTGTTTACAACTTGTTAGATGATCCTTCAAAAATCATTCTTTTGAACTCTTCTTGTAAATAAAGTGCTCTTACACTTATTTTATCACCAAAAATAGTGTACATTTAAACAAGCATCAAGATCTTCTAAAAATCACACTTTGGACTTGGTTCTTTTAGAAAACCACTCATGAATCTTAGATTCATAAGATTACTAGCTTACTTTTTTTATTATTTTTCAAGAAATCATCTTATTTTCAAGTTCATGTTCATGCATGAGGATGATCTTCTTGTGTTAGCACATAATCATCCTCTAACTTGCTAGATCATGTGTTTAATCACAATCTAGCAAGCTCCATATGATGATCAACATCATAATCTCAAGTAAATATCAACAAGTATCATACATATACTTAAACAACATTACTTCATCAAGATTTCATCATATGTAAGCTTCATGTTCATGATTCAAGATTATGTCTTTTTAGGGTTCTTGTGATTCATAACAATATACATCTTTTTAACCAACAAAATAAGAAGTAAAAACTAGTAACAAGAAGCTTACAACTAGCTCAAGGCTAGGGAAGAACACTTGAAGAAAAAGATTATGAAAATGGTGGGTAAGAGCAAGTGATGAAGGTTCTTCAAGTTCTACAAGCACCAAGCTCCATAAAACACCTTCTAGCACATTGAAATGAGCTTGGAATGGATGAATGGAGGTTGTAAGGTGATGGTGGTGGCGGCACTATGTTAGGCCGAGAGGGAGAGGAGAGAGTGGGAGAGATGAGTGATGAAGTTGTGAAGTGAGAGGAATGTTATGATCTTGTGAATCTATGCCATACTTATACTCATGCTTCTCAATATTATGTCCACCAAATCAAGCAATATCAATATAAAATAGAAATGAAATCTTGTGGGGTATGGTGGTGGGTCCTTGTGATCGTGAATATCAAGGGGAAGGGGTCCAAGTGTAACTTTAATCCAATTACTACAAAATCTTTCACAATCTAGGCAAGATCATATGAGATATGGTGAAATCTCATGAAGATTATGGTGGATCATGCAAGATCACAAAATCTAGGTGGGGCCACACCTTCATAACCGTGGATATGAGGGGGGGTTATGTGTAACTTTGATGGTAAATGATGTTAACTAGTTGGAGGTTAAGTGTAAAGTCTAGTGTTTTAAGTGTATGACACATTATATAGTGTGTTAGGGTGTTCGGGGATCATAACTAGCCAAGAAATAATAAAACAATGTTTCTAGCAATATTTTGGGGTTCCGGGTAATGTGCAGTTGTTCAGTTAGATACCGGTTTGTTAAAGTGTCAAACATTTCTGTTTAGTGTTCTTTAAGTACCCTTTTGTGATACTTTTAATTCCCGACACTTAGGAAAGCATTCAGGACCATTAAACCATAATTATGCTTTATATTTAGGAGTTTAAATGCTGAAAATAGCTGAATTTTGGTTATTTTCTGCAGAATTCTGCATTTTTATTGGGTTTTAGGCACTTTCCGGCACTTAAACTATCACTTAGGAATGCAGTTTTGTGGTCCTTACTTCCCTACACTCTATGCTGGAGTATTATGTAGTCTCTGGCTCATACTGGGCCTCAAAACACTGTTTGTCTAAGTACTGAACTTCGTCAACATTTTTGTTTGTCTGGTAATGGTGCCAATTCTGTTCTGTGCATTATTAGAACTATGTCGTGTTGCATGTAGCAACGATAAAAGTCTTGCAACATGAAATGCCATTGTATGTATATAACAAAAATCAGAAATTTATTCGTCTTGTAAACTAGATCATGCACAGTTATTAAAGCACATATTACTATTCAATTAGTGTACGAAATGTACGGAAAAGTGGCAGTTGTCACAGACTCCCCCTGTTAAAAGAATTTCGTCCCGAAATTCAAGCGATGCCATCGGTCGCAGGGGAGTTGTGAATCAATTGTGGTCACTTATGTTTAAAATTTGTCTTCATGTTCCCATGTACTCTAGGTCATGATATAAATTCTAATGTACTCAAGTAAATCAATTACGTCTTTTCTGTGTTTTGTGGACTCTTGGTCCGCAACCTTAACAGGTTCTATAGTAATTTTGTCGTTTGTCATTGATGTGAATCTTATTTGTGGGAACAACGACTGTCCCTTGAGTCGGACTCCTCTAAAGACTAGACACATGGAATGTGTCGCGATCACTACTGATCTTTCTCTGGAAGTTTCAATTTATGAGCAATGGTTCTGATCCCTACACCGGGGGTCCAACCTTTACGTTTTCCAAATCACATCACGCCTTCTCTAGGCGAGGCTCCCATTAAAGCCATACTTCTTATTTCAAATTCCTACGATTTCCGCCGCTCATCGGCGCAACCTTTCTGTATTCCGCAGGCTGTCTTGATATGATCACATATCTGAACGATCTTGCCTCTAGTTTTTCCTGAACCAACTCGGGCCAGTAGATTGTTTATCTTCGGTCTCCGTTAAATCACAACGGGGATCGACTTATTATGTTCCATCTAAAGCTTCACGCGAAGCGGTTTAAACGGCGGTGTGATAAATACTGTTGTAGGAAAACTCCACTAAGGGCAAGTGAGTGTTCCAACTTTTCATCAAGTTTATCACACAAACGCGTATCGTGTGCATCGTTCAGTAGCTTAGTCCATATACGTTAATATTCTAGTTTTTACGATCAACGGTGTGCTGCAACCCTTGTGATTAGTGAAGGTCGTACAACGTTTTCTTACAGGTAATGACGTCAAATTTGCGGTGCGCAATCACTGTATCTAGATCATGGTTTCTTCTCATGATCTTTTAATCAACGTGACGCGTATGCAATGCCGTGGTCTCGCGCAATCGAGACTTTGTCGAGAAGCGTCACATAATTGCAACTCTAACTCCTTAGCTCTTGATTGCAGGGTTGGCATGAATATCGTTTTTATCCACCATGTACCCTAAAGTTCTTACCTCGCGGATTCGAAATCCGCTTTTCGACAGTTTAGCACACAACTGTTCTTTTTCTAAGAGTCGCAAGGTAAATTGCAGATGTTGCTCATGACCTTCCTTGGTCGTTGAGCATATAAGAATGTAGTCAATAAATATAATCATGATCTATCCAGGTATGGCTTACACGTTCGATTCATGAGGTCCATGAATATTGTCGATGCATGTGTTAAGCCAAATGGTACGACAAGGAACTCGTAATGCTCAAAGCGAGTCCTAAAGGTTGTTTTAGGGATATTTCCTTCTTGTATTCACAGTTGAGGACTCGTGCCCTTAACTAAGGGTGTCATGTCCTTAATTTCCTCTGTCTAGCAGCTCTTGCAGTTATATCGGAGGCTCATGCTTCTCGGACGAAGCTAGTCGGTAAGGCATCATCTTGTCACTGGTGCCACTCCTGGCACAAGGTTTATCCTAAGCTCCTCTTGTCGTTGAGGGGGCATTATTGGCAAGTCTTCAGAAAAGGCTTCTGGAACTTCTTCCGTCACGGGGATGTTCTCAGGCTCTGGCTCCTTGGTCTCCTTATTGGCAACATGAGCTAGAAAGGCTCTGTAGTCTACTCGGAGGCACTTCTTGTCACACCCCAACCGATGGCGGAATCATCGGGGCGCGGCACTGAGCGAAACAGATTGTCCAGAAGTTTCCATAACAACCATCATTACCATTCAATTTAAGTTAACATGTCCCATACCATGTCTCAAATAGTAAAACAAGTTATTACAGACAAAAACTAAACAAATATTCTGTTCCGACAACTCAGATTTTAGCATGACTAAATTATTCGTTGGTTTCTAGGACTCCAGTTCCTAGCTTCAATTTCATCACAGCCCGAGAAGCATATAAACAACCTAGACACCTGTCACATACGTTAAAATAATGTCAATACATAAAATGTAAAGGTGAGCATACAAGTTTGTTAATAGCATATAGAGTTCGAATTCGTTTACGCATAACCAGCACGTACACATAGTGAAATGAAGCACGTTAGTTATCGACATAGATCCATCGATACCAGTGACTGCGGGTTGACTGCCCGAGGCAGTTCGCAATACATGTTTACCACTGTAATCCATGCAAGTAAAAGATCCTTAACAACCCCCGTGGAAACGGGTGCTGAGTCCAAACTATAGTACTATCGTTGCTAAGGCAGGTAGACAGCATTCCATGTGTAAACATAACAAACAAGCATTCATAAGCCACGTATAACATGCATTATTGGTTTAGCGTTAAAATAGCTTGAGTAGTGTGATAGTTGTAGTTTGAATAATTGAACGTATGTAACACCCAAAAGTGCTAAAAGCAAAAAGGGTTCGAGTATACTCACAGCGATATGGATTGAAGGGAGCGCTTTTCAGCGAGTTCGGTTAGCCTGAATAGATTTGATAACGTAACGATAAGTGACGCGTAAAACAGTACAAGTGAGAGTGGGTAGGATGACTGATCGTGCGGTTCAGTTGTCCGTGAATAGGGGTCATTCGTGCGCATGACCTATCCGTACGGATGGTGATGCGTGCGGATGGTGTTCCATCCGGATAGGTCATCCGTGCGTGTGACTGTCCGTGCGGGTGGCAACCCGTGCGGACGACTTACTCGTGTGGTTAGATTGCTTGAGTGGATAAACGTCCAAGTGGATTGTTTCTTCCTAAGATGTGTTTGTGTATGATGGCTTGTGCTTTGGAGTTTTCGTTGTAGCATTTAGAAAACACCAAAGTGTTTCTACCTTTCAAGCCGGCCGCGCGGACGGTGGTCCGTGCGTATGGTAGTCCGCGCGGACAGCCTGTGCGCGCGGGCAGAGTCAATCCGTCCGGATAGCCCGTCCGTGCGCACGGCTTGGCCGTGCGGGTGGGGTCTGCTCGATTTTCATTTTAAGGCCTTAGTATCTCATGATCCGATGAGTAATCCATTCAGAGGTCGTCTGTCCGGATTGCTCGTTCGTCGATACTCAAACCTCGCTTGGAAAGTGGGCCCCAAGGGTAGTCCGTGCGGTTAGCAACCCGTGCGTATGACCTGTGCGTGCGGATGGTAACCCGTGCGCACAGCTTGTCCGTGCGGGTGGCTAGTCCGTGCGGGTAGCCTGTCCGTGCGGACAACTGCTCTGGTTGTTCCGTTCGTCTACACTTGGTTTCTGTTGTCGTTTGTCGAGACGTTCTGATTACGTGGCAACCACTTGGAGTTGTGTTCTCACCCGCGTGACTAGACCGATTAGGAACCACCCTAACTCGGCCTGCCGGCGACTCTGAACGGTCGTCCCGGTTAACCCCGAAATCTGTTGTCTAGGGTACAACTCCAGATCTGGAACTAGGGTATCACTATTGACGAGCAAAACACTAGGACTGATCGGATTCGTACCGGTTTTAAGGGTAAAAGAAAGAGAGAACTTAGGTTTATTTCTTTCAACTCTTTTATCCTTAGAAAAGTTTAGATCTAGGTGAAATTATTGTAAAAACTTGTAGAAATCGTTTAGATCTGAGATATTCTTGATGGAATGGAGCCAAGCATGAAGTTCTTATGAACTTCATGATGACGTCACCCGTGAATACCTCAAATCCGGATGATTTCATGGTTGAAAGTGAAGATTTGAAAGATGGAAATGTGTAGAATGGTGTAGTGATTAAAGATGTACAAGAATTAGTGCAAGATCTTACCTGGATTGAGAGAAATCTGAGAAAAGGTGAAGAATGCGTGTGGTTCGGACGTCACTTGCCAAAAGTGGAAAAAGTGGAGAGTGACTCGTGTATTTATAGGATGCCAAAAAGGGAAAGGATGAGCCGTGCGCATGGCACGCACCCGGGTAGGTTATCCGCGCGGACTGGCCATCCGTGCGGACTGGCAATCTGTGCGGATTGGCCATCCGTGCGGATGGGCCATCCGTGCGGATGCCACCACCTTGGGCGAGCTCGATGCGATGTTGATTCGGCTCGGAATTACGAGCGGTTTGATAGGGTTTCCTAATTCAAATTACTTTCAGTCCCAACTACTTCTTATACGGTTCGATTCGGGATTCGAGTTCGGGTTCGATCATATTCGAGTTAGACTTCGAGTTCGATTGAGTTCGCTTGATTATCACCACACAATTATAAAATAAACATGCACAAGTAACACGTAAGGCACACACACGTATAACTGACAATTAAAATACGAAATTCGAGTTACGTTTTGGTGTCGGTTTGATTAGCTTGCTTGATTATCTTTATCGCATTGTTACTTGCTATCGTTCACAGTCGTAGATCGATCGAAATATGATTGGTGAGGCTTGATTATTGTAATGTACGACATTTACTCCACATAATCTAAATATAATAGAAACAATTCTACGAGTCACGTCGCGCGAAATCGGTCGTTGACTTTGACCTTGACTTTGACTTTCACTCGTGAAAACACGGGGTGTTACAGCCTCCCCTTGTTTAGGAAATTTCGTCCCGAAATTAAGCTGGAGCTGTAACTAGTTCGTGAATCACATGTGAGCGAACATGCATGATTTAAAACCTATAAAGTTTCAGATTTTAATTTGAAATCGTTTGGAAGAAGTTCGAATTATTGTAGGTCCTGATTCGTCTCCGATCCGATTGCGTAACAACACGTTCAACGTGCGGAATCCGTGAACGTGTGTGACTAACACAATCGTAATGGTGTCAAATCGATCTTACAAGCGGTATCTGAGCAGGTTGCTCGATTGCGATGATCAAACACGCTCAGATTTGAGCTATTTCTTCGTCCTTGCAGGGTCGGTTCCGGGCCTGACTCGATTGCGTAACCGACCGTGCAACGTGCGAAATCAGTACACTTTCGTTATTAAACATACAAAAATGCATAAATAATCGTGATTCAATAGATCCGTTTGACGTGTACAAGCTCCAAGAATCATGTTTTGCCTTTGTTTCTCTACTTTCTCTTTCTAGTTTCTCTTATTTCGATCCTCATTAGTTTCGGCGGTTTCTGTTGGCTTCCATACATAGTATCATATTTCAGATTCTCTGAAATCTCTCTCGAATACTCTCTATTTACAATATTGCCACTTTGCCTTACTTAGCTGGACGTTGCTTCTTCGTTAAACAGCTGTGGATACTTTGCCTTCATGTCGCTTTCGAGTTCCCAAGTGAACTCCGCGCCTTGTTTGCCTTCCCACCGGACTTTCACAATAGGAATGCGTGAGCGCCTGAGTTCTTTGCTTTGGCGATCCATGATTTCGACAGGCTTTTCCACGAAGTGTAATGTTTCGTTCACTCGTAAATCATTTAGAGGAACATGTACGGCTGGTTCGTAGATGGTCTTTCGGAGGTTTGACACGTGGAAGATCGGATGGACATTGCTAAGTTCTTCCGGTAATTCGAGTCTGTAGGCGACTTTTCCGATCCTTTCCAGAATCTTAAAAGGTCCCACATACCGAGGCGCAAGTTTCCCCTTTTTGCCGAATCGGACTACACCCCTCCAAGGTGATACCTTTAGGAGTACGTAGTCACCAACGCCATACTCACGGTGCTTGCGCTTTTTATCGGCGAGAAGCTTCTGTCTATCTCGAGCCTTCGCTAGATTGTCCCGAATTTGGAAGATTTTGTCTGTCGTTTCTTGTAGCAGTTCCGGACCGGTTAGTTGCGAGTGACCGATCTCGTGCCACACAATAGGCGATCGACATCTTCTTCCGTATAAAGCCTCGAAAGGTGCCATCTGGATGCTAGCCTGGTAGCTGTTGTTATACGAGAATTCGACTAACGGAAGGTGTTTATCCCAATTGCCACCGAAGTCTAGAACACATGAACGGAGCATGTCTTCAAGCGTACGAATCGTTCTCTCGCTCTGACCGTCGGTTTGTGGGTGGAACGCAGTGCTTAGATTAAGCGTTGTACCTAGTGCCGTTTGAAACGTTCCCCACAATCGCGATGTGAATCGAGCATCACGGTCAGAGATGATGTCACGAGGCGTCCCATGTCGACAGATGATCTTGTTAGTGTAGATTCGGGCTAATCGTTCCACCTTGTAGTCCTCTCGTATTGGCAGAAAGTGGGCTGATTTGGTCAAACGGTCAATGATAACCCAAATGCTGTCGTGACCTGATGACGTGGTTGGAAGCTTGGTTACGAAATCCATAGCTATGCTCTCCCACTTCCACATGGGGATTGGAGGTTGTTCGAGCAAGCCAGAGGGTCGTTGATGTTCGGCCTTGACCCTAGCACAGGTTAGGCATCTTCCGACGTAGAGGGCGATATCCCGTTTCATACCCGGCCACCAGTACCTATATCGAAGGTCATGGTACATTTTGTCAGCACCGGGATGAATAGAGTATCTGGATTTGTGGGCTTCATTCATGATGATTTGTCGCAGGTTAGTTCGCTTGGGAATCCAGATTTTGTCTAGAAAGTGGAATATCCCGTTTGATTTGCTCACAAGTTGGGCTCCGTCGTGGTAGATCCTTTCTTTCTTCAAGGTGCGCTCGTTGAAACATGCATGCTGAGCGTCGCGAATAAGAGCTTCTAGATTGTGCTGGGCTTGAACATTTCGAGTGCTAAGCAGATAACTCCGTCTGCTAAGTGCGTCGGCAACAACATTTGCTTTGCCTGGGTGATAACGAATCTCGCAGTCGTAGTCGTTGAGAAGCTCTACCCATCGGCGTTGACGCATATTTAGTTCCCTCTGATTAAAGATGTGTTGTAGGCTCCTATGATCGGTGAAGATCGTACACTTAGTACCATACAGGTAGTGTCGCCAAATCTTTAATGCAAAAACAACTGCGCCTAGCTCGAGATCGTGGGTTGTATAGTTCTTCTCGTGGATTTTGAGCTGACGGGATGCGTAAGCAATAACCTTGTCTCGCTGCATTAAGACACAACCGAGACCAAGGTTAGAAGCATCACAGTAGACAATGAAATTATCGTTTCCGTCGGGTAGCGTGAGAACAGGAGCATTGCAAAGCATGTATTTGAGGGTTTGAAAGGCAGACTCTTGTTTGTTTCCCCAGACAAAAGGCTGATCCTTATGAGTAAGAGAAGTAAGTGGTACAGCAATCTTCGAGAATCCGTTGATAAATCGTCGATAATAGCCCGCCAGTCCGAGAAAGGAACGGACTTCAGTCGGGTTCTTAGGCGTAACCCAGCTCTTAACAGCTTCAATCTTTGCAGGATCGACGTGAATGCCCTGACTATTTACGATGTGACCCAGGAATTGAACCTCCCCCAACCAAAATTCGCACTTGGAGAATTTGGCGTAGAGTTGATTTCCCTGGAGTAACTCGAGAACCAAACGTAGATGCTGCGTGTGTTCGGATCTCGTTTTGGAATAGATCAAGACATCGTCGATGAACACGATGACGAAGCGGTCAAGATACGGTTTACACACTCGATTCATCAGATCCATGAAAACTGCTGGTGCATTGGTTAGGCCAAAAGGCATGACAACGAATTCATAATGGCCGTAACGAGTGCGAAACGCTGTTTTGGGTATATCCTCCTCCTGTATACGCAGCTGATGATATCCGGAACGCAGATCGATCTTCGAGAAACACGTAGCGCCTTGTAGTTGGTCAAACAAATCGTCGATTCGAGGCAGGGGATAGCGATTCTTGATAGTCAACTTATTCAATTCCCGGTAATCGATGCACATCCGGAACGTCCCATCCTTCTTTTTGACGAAAAGGACTGGTGCGCCCCACGGAGAGGTGCTCGGGCGAATAAAGCCTTTTTCAAGCAATTCCTGGAGTTGGGTTGAGAGTTCGCGCATTTCGGACGGCGCAAGTCGGTAGGGAGCTCTGGCAATAGGATTTGCTCCAGGAATAAGATCAATGCGAAAATCGATATCACGCTTTGGAGGTAGTCCGGGAAGATCCTCGGGAAAGACTCGGGGAAATTCTCGAACCACTGGAACGTCCTTCGCTTTCTTCTTCTCTTTCTTTTCCTTCTCCGCTGCTACGACATGAGCCAAGAAAGCCCTGTACTCCTTACGGAGATACTTGCTGGCTTGTAGGCATGATATAAGATTGAGACCCTTCGAAGTAGTATCTCCATAGACGCACAGTGAATCCCCGTTGGCGAGTGAAAAACGAATCATTTTATCGAAGCACACAACTTCGGCATGGTTTTCGCGAAGAAAGTCCATGCCTATTATGACGTCAAAACTTCCTAGTTGCATTGGAATGAGATCGATCGAGAAGACGTGATTATTGAGCTCGAGTGTGCAATCACGAATAACAGAGTTTACAGCGACGGTTCTTCCGGTAGCGACCTCAACTTCGAATGCAGAGGAGAGTCGAGAGCGCTTACGACTAAGGAGTTTCTCAAATTCGAGTGACACAAAGCAATTATCGGCTCCAGTATCAAACAAACATGAAGCATAAATACCATTCACAAGGAACGTACCATTGACCACGTTGTTGTCGGCTTGGGCTTGTCGCACGTTGAGATTGAAAGTTCTGGCACGTGCGGCCTGTTGCTGTTGCTGTTGCTGTGGTTGCTGCTGTGGCTGCTGGGGTTCTTGTTTCACCACCCTGTTCGGGCACATGTTGGCGAAATGGTTCGGGTCGCCACATGTGAAGCATGCTCTGGCCTTGACTGCAGGTGCCGGAGGTGCTTGTTGACCCTGTGGGGCAGCGAGTAGGGCTTGATTGGCAGGAGTTTGACGAATACGGCAGTTGGCAGTAAAGTGGCCGTAGACGTTGCAATGAGCACAGAAGCGACATTGAATAGCAGTCGGATGATGATAGGTGCAAGTAGGGCAGAGTGGGTGTGGCCCAGTATATGCACGCTTTGCAGGCGGTGCATTGGTCACAGGTGCCGCCACTTGTCGCTGTTGTGCAGGTACAGTCTGAACTGGTGCAGCAGTGATCGCACAGTTCTTGTTGGTGGAGTTGCTCTTTCTCTTGTTCTTTCTCCTGTTGCTTGATGACGTGGGTTCCGCAGTTGGTGTAGCAGTAGTGGCTTGATGCAGATGTTTGGAGGTCTTATCCCACATCCCAGCTTTGACCCTTTTGTCATTGATCTCAGCGGCCAGCAGATAGGTTTCTTCGATCGTGGTAGTCTTAGCCGCTTGCACGAAATCAGCAACGCAGTCGGGCAAAGCTCGGATGTACTTCTTGATGGTGATCTCAGGGGTCTTGACTTGATCAGGACAGATAATGCTGAGCTGTTTGAAGCGAGCAGTGAGACCAGCATTGTCTCCATCCTTCTGATGTATGTGCCAGCATTCATCTTCAAGCTTCTGTCGTTCGTGAGGAGGGCAGAATTCCTCCAGCATGACTTCCTTAAGCTCATCCCACGACAACCCGTAAGCTGCATCATTCCCTCTCTTGTTCCTCTCGGCCGTCCACCAGTCCAAAGCACGGGACTGAAAGACGCCGGTAGCGTTCAGAGTTCGAAGGTCATCAGGGCAACCACTTTGTCGCAGGGTAACCTCGATTGAGTCAAACCAGTGGAATAGAGCAGTAGGACCTCCTTCGCCTGTGAATTCTTTCGGTCCACATGACTTGAATTGTTTGAAGCTGAAAGGTCTCGCGGTAGCTTTGGGACCCTCAGTCCTCGATTCCTCAGATGATTTGCTGGCATTCTCGTAGACATCACTTACAGCTTTGGCTACACTTTTCGCGATGATCGAAGCAAGACGTTTGTCCCTCTTTTCCTGACGAGAGAGCTGATGACGGGATCCAGACGACATTGTCTGCAATAGACACCGCCATGGAACTCAACATATGTATTCGTATCTCACCTCACACGTCTAGGATTACTAAAGCTCAGTAACACGTACCATGTAACCGCATATAGTCACGAAATCACAGAATTGCACAAAAATCACATAATCACAATATTCCTAAACGTGTAAGCACAATAGCAAGAAACACATATATTCCTAGTCACTAAGGCAGTCAGAAAACAGAAACCTAGTATTCAGAGTTTGCGAGTGTTCGAAAGCAGTGTAACGCGAGCGATCTGCAAATGTTGTGTCGAGCGAGTTTTGTGTTTTAGCAGAAGCAATAGTGTTGGGTCGAAACCAATAGTACCTCAAAACGTTAACAAATAACAGAAAATGCATAAAATTTTCATAAAGATCGATAAATCGAAGGTAGATTGTCTGTGGCTAATAGACTTCGGCTAACCAAAGTGGCTCGACTATTCGCAAGGATCCTGCACAATTACCTCCAGGACTATGCCTTTGCCTCGATTCTTGGGCGTTGGCGCAATTCCCATCGGTTATATTGTGTCTTTAGATCGTTGGAGTCCATCGAACTTTGGTGGAGTTTTGTATGAAAGTGAGACGAGTCGTCAAGGTTAGGGTTTCACCCCCATCTTGCAACTTCCGTCCTTGTTTTCTTGATAAAAGTTGAGGAGATTATTCATCAAAATATGGATTTCACTCCCGATTTGGTATAATTCTCCTCGTTTGTAGCTAAAAACGCAAGCTGACTAGGCAACTTAGTCGAGAGTTTGCGGTTTTCACACCTATTCTCGGCCTTATCGCCTGTTCACAACTTAAAAATTCGAGTGTAATGCTAGGAAAGAGTGAGTGATAGTGGTGAGTTTACGCTTACGCGTGAGTTGGTCTGTTGGTTCTTAACTATAGCCTAGGTCTCTAAGACTTTGACCCGGACTAGGTCGAGTCTTGCCTAATTCCCTATAGTTATGGCTCTGATACCAATCTGTCACACCCCAACCGATGGCGGAATCATCGGGGCGCGGCACTGAGCGAAACAGATTGTCCAGAAGTTTCCATAACAACCATCATTACCATTCAATTTAAGTTAACATGTCCCATACCATGTCTCAAATAGTAAAACAAGTTATTACAGACAAAAACTAAACAAATATTCTGTTCCGACAACTCAGATTTTAGCATGACTAAATTATTCGTTGGTTTCTAGGACTCCAGTTCCTAGCTTCAATTTCATCACAGCCCGAGAAGCATATAAACAACCTAGACACCTGTCACATACGTTAAAATAATGTCAATACATAAAATGTAAAGGTGAGCATACAAGTTTGTTAATAGCATATAGAGTTCGAATTCGTTTACGCATAACCAGCACGTACACATAGTGAAATGAAGCACGTTAGTTATCGACATAGATCCATCGATACCAGTGACTGCGGGTTGACTGCCCGAGGCAGTTCGCAATACATGTTTACCACTGTAATCCATGCAAGTAAAAGATCCTTAACAACCCCCGTGGAAACGGGTGCTGAGTCCAAACTATAGTACTATCGTTGCTAAGGCAGGTAGACAGCATTCCATGTGTAAACATAACAAACAAGCATTCATAAGCCACGTATAACATGCATTATTGGTTTAGCGTTAAAATAGCTTGAGTAGTGTGATAGTTGTAGTTTGAATAATTGAACGTATGTAACACCCAAAAGTGCTAAAAGCAAAAAGGGTTCGAGTATACTCACAGCGATATGGATTGAAGGGAGCGCTTTTCAGCGAGTTCGGTTAGCCTGAATAGATTTGATAACGTAACGATAAGTGACGCGTAAAACAGTACAAGTGAGAGTGGGTAGGATGACTGATCGTGCGGTTCAGTTGTCCGTGAATAGGGGTCATTCGTGCGCATGACCTATCC